>JAUJYZ010000873.1:12500-235666 GCA_033675265.1 Actinostola sp. cb2023 | reverse complement strand
TCAAGTATCTCTGTAATAAGACAAGTTTTGATAACATTGAATGGTTTGTAATAAAACATTGCTATAATCAATTGGTTAAAAACAGCGTTCCACCATGTGCTATTGTAAATGGTGATATGGCATTCCCACAAAAAAAACCAGCCATTCTTTGATCTCAATGAAATTTAGATGTCGATGCTCGCTCCAAGAATTGCTTTTCTAAAATTAATGCAAGCTCCAGGGGAAGAAACTTAAAAATTCATGGCATATTGTCAATGTACCTGCAGATGTAAACTAATACGGGAGATGTTACCACGGTACCAGTGAGGCTGGTACAATCAAAGTGAATTTAAAAAGAACGTTAGTAGTAATAGAGGTTAGTTCAGATCACGCACATCTGAGCCCACGGTCCTGTAAAAGGAAGGGGGACCTACTGCCCGTCAGCGATTGTATTCCACAAAGTGAGCCTCCAGACAAAATAACTTGGAGTCAGCGGCCTGAAAATGTCGGACAGTAGGTGAGCGTACAAGGATGGAGTACATAGGGACAGTGCGGTGGGAAAAATTCAGTCAGTCATGGACGAATTTCCACACCGCTCAAACATTACAGAGGGATATGGAGGCAGAGAAAGCACGGATAAGGGTATTTGGTGAAAAGATTACAATAAACCTTGGTTCTTTATTTGGAAGACACGGCTTTCCTCAATAACAAAACGTTCAAAATTAGGAGCGTGTGTAGGTGTTGAGCCGGGTATGTTGGGGAAACCTATGGATGCCATAATGATGGATTCGATGTGCTACAAGAACCACCACGTTTTGGGTTTGGATTGATGTCGGGTACCACACAGACGAGAAGATGTTGGAGGAGATATTAGAGACGGTACGTGTCAAGAAAATCACAGTTGACAAAACAACACAGTGAGTTTCGGAACTACCAATACGTACCTGTAGAGGAGCGTGGAAGGACCAGAGAAGAAAAAGAAAATACGACGGTGAACCTATCTCCAAGGTGTGTACGTAGAAAAACAGAGAAAGTGACATCTGGAGGGAAAGACAACCGTGGAAAGAGTAGGACGTAAAGGAGAGTCTCTTACCCTGCAGAATGGTATTTCCGTGTGCTGGAAACGGAATTTCAAGATTCAAAGCCCCACAAGAGATGCAGTGTTGGCGTATGAATTCTGGATTAGAAAAAACGAGATGTGCATAATTGTAACATCCCCAAGAAGTACCGAAAGCTTTTGAAAAAAATCCTCAAAATGGAGAGGTGGGAATGGTGGAGTGGGCGGCGATGCGGGCGGACCAAGAAGACGAAGAAGAAGAAAATGCGGAACAGTCCGTGGGGTCCCTGCAAACCAGCAAGGGGGGTCTCTTCTAGGGGAGTTCAAGGTTGGTGTGTGGAGGCGTGTGGACGATGCGGTCAAAAATCCAAAACCCGGGTCAACAATGGTTGGCGATGTTAAAGGCAACAAGGGTCAATCGTTGTTGGTGGATGGGGAAGATGTGTATCATTTGGCGAAGGTTATGCTGTTGTGTTAAATTCCTTCTGTGGGTAAACATTACATCGTGTTGGATTTGCGAGTGACTGATATAGAACATGTTTGTGCAATGAAGTAAATGGAGAAGGTGGTGAACTGTCCAAACCGTCACTGTTACCCACCATGGGAAAGAACATGTCCTTACTGCGAGGGTAATTTTTTTCGGTGTGGATGTATCTACAAAAAGAAAGTCAATTGAAAAGTGCATGTCATTGAAAGATGTTCTTCACGTTGATTTAGGGTTGTGGTGTATGTGGGTTTGGACGTGTGGACAATGAGATGCTTGGGAGTCGTTTTTGTCATTGCGATTGGTTAACAATGCAGGTCCGAATCCCAAGCTAATAAAGTCACGTGTGTGGTTCCATAAGAAGACCCGACATGTACGACGATTCGGTAGATGCGCGATGGAACCCCAGGCAAACAAACAGACGTAGAGATGGTTGAAGACACGGTCCACCAATTGAAAGAAAAACATGTTTATGGAGGTTGGACCAGATGCTTTGGTATGCCAATAAACAAACGTATTTGATGAGTGACCGTACTTTGCGGTGTGACGAAATGACCGACAATTGATGTACACGAATTGCTCCAGATGATACAATTCAAATTGAAAATCTTTCTGCATATTTTACGAGATCAAGTCGATAACGGAAGAAAGTCGTCAAGGAATTTGGGTGATTGACTGTGTGCGTGTGGACAATTTTTTTGGTTGCGTTTTACATTTACATTGGTTTTCCAAAGTAGTGGTTTATTTTCTAATACGCTCACTGTCAAACCTGCTACCGGATCGGGACATCGAAAAGCTAGAAGAAGAGTCGGTTTTCTTTACACTTGTCAAAAACCTCTCGCAACCGTTGACTTTGAAGAAGAAGAAGAAGAAAACATGTGGGTGAAGATCCAAAAATTGTTGTTTGAACTGTATTGCGTTATTCGATTTGTTGTTGCATGCCAAAAAGAGGAAAAGAGAAAAGTGGACCGAGCACGGATGCACAGTTGGATGAAGTGCATCAATCGTTATCTTCAAAGACGCACGGAATTGAAACGTTCATTTGTATTCACCTTCGGATTGAAACACAGCTCACCATGAAGAGTGCTCTAGAAGAAATTGGCCTGTTGCTTATACACTTGAAATCGTTTGACCGGATATGCAAGACAGGAATGTTTGAACCAAGCGGTGGAACATCTGTTACCGTTTTCGATCTTTTGGACGAGCACACCAAAGAAAAAGAAGAAGAAGTGAAAGAGGCTGCAGACGAAAGTGTTGTATGAAAGATTGAAGGCGATGGACGAGTTGATAAATTCAAGAGTCATGGCGTATTCCAACCAAAACTGATCATGGCTTGTACGGTGTGAAGAAGATGAAGAGGATGCAGGAAGAAATCACAGAGAACCCTAGAAAAGAAGAAGAGATGAAGATGAGTTCCGAAGCAAGAAGTGATTGGAAAAAGCTCAGAGGATGGAAGAAGGTTGTTCAGTATGGTTGGTCAAAAAATCTAGAACAGCTATGCTGGGATCGGATGAGAGAACAGTGTGGTTTTCAAAAATTCAGAAAAACAGCCTGCTGGGTGTGATCGAAAAGTGATTTAAGTGAGGTTTCGATAGAAAGACTTCGAGCGTTGGATTTCTTTCCTTAAACCGTTGGCTCGTGAATGAAACTCGTGACTTGTCGATGTTCCTCGATTCTGCGAAACAGTGTTCCAACAAGGAATAGAAAATCAAGACGAGCCATAAAAGCCAGCATAAATTCTTAAACTTCCACGAAAACCACTTCACTTTACACCATGGATCTGTTGGGTTAGACCTTTCAAGAGCGTCTCCGTGCCATAGATGTTTTAACGCAATGGGGAAAAATGGTATCGGCCTGGGATGAAAGAATACGGGAAGCGTTGGTTTTCAGTTCAACAGAATCGATCGGTTTCAGTGAAGTTGATTCTTTGGTCGAACAGATTGTACGAGAGCTGGGATCCAAGCTGCAGTTGGTGAACCGTGAAAAAAGAAAAAAGTATCGGGATCAAGTAAAGGTTCACCCACGAATGTTTTAAATGTGACTCCTCAACCAGACTCCACAACATTCTCCAACCCACAGCCAACAGAGCTGAAAGCAAAACGCAAAAGAAAAGAAAGAGAGACGTGTCAGGAGAAAGAAACCAGATAAAGAAGTGTGTGTGGAACAAGTAGTGCAAGAAGGAAGAAACGGTCATCACCCCCGAACAACAGTTGGTTCAAGAATTAAAAACCAGTTAGAATACCTGTTGCAACAAACCTAGACATGCATCGTCCATGGTGGTTGTCAGCCTTGGTTCAGTTGGTTCAAGCCGTGGTTAAAGGCTTTTCAGTTATTTGGTTCGTCGTCACGCGTTACGTGAAGATTGTTGTAAAAAAGAAGACACAATAAAACTAGTTTTTGAAAACACAAACTGTTTTTTTTTAATTGTCGGGCAAAACGTTATACAACGTTTCCATGAACGAGAAGGTGGTGTGTAGAAAAAGGGGGTAATTTTTTTGAAGGGGTCAAAGGGTGGAAGACTTCCACCTTTTCCTTTCCAGCGGTAGAAAGGAACCATTTTATAAGGCTCCAAAGGGGAAGACTTCCCCCCTTGTCCGTAATAGTTAATGTATACAGGTTCCTTAGGTTCGCCGGGTTTCAGGCACCAATCTCCATGCTCGTCGTCCATCCTCGCCCTTTCTGTTTGGGTGGAAAAGACTTCCGCCTTTTTTTCCAGTTTTTCCAGGTAAACCCTGGTTCTCCAGGTTGGGGGACCCATCCCTTGCTCGTCCACCCTCGACCTTTCTGATTCTTCTTCTTCTTCTTCTTTGCTCTCTTGTTCTTTTGACCGCTACTCCCGGAGTGTCTTTTAATTCTTCCAGGTGTCGTTTGCGCTTTGAGAAGCCGTTGTTGCATTCGAGTACGAACACCCTCCTCCTCTCCAACGGTAGTGGGTGGAGTGGGAAACAACGGGGTGGGGTTTGGGTTCAAACAATTGACGAGGTTCTAGAGCCGCTACCACCTCACGTCGTGCTGGCGTTCTCGATCGTCTCTCTGTGCTGGGAGTAATGGTTCCTGGTGTAATGGGGGTCCCCATCAACGTACCAGCAGAGGGTGTCCCTCGAAGGATTCGACTTTTTTTTCAACAGACGTCGGTACATGTGTAACTTATCTTTAACTCTTTCCAATTTCACCGACACAGAGAGAGTGTTGTCTTTCATCAATTGGTCGAGGTCGTCTTTCATCTGTATCAACTGGTTGGTGTAGGGGTTTTGGATTCTTCCTCACGCATGGCCATCGTTTTCATCAACCGGTTCATGTCCACACCGGTGCTTCCCCCCACTTGTGTAACGGTGGTGGGGGGTTGGGTCATGGTCAAATACGCTTTCTGTGTGTACTTCATGAGAAGGTTTTTTGAGAGGGGTGAGAGAGAAACCTTAAATAGTTTTGAGCGTCGATTCCATCCTTTTGAATATCCCGTTCCAGTTCTTGAATTCGGTCTTGTCGAGTGGATTCGGGTGGTGGTGATGGTGGTGGTGATCTTGATTGGGAAGTTCGGGCCCTCTGACGGTAGTTGTGTTGAACACGACGGGCCCCCTGTTTCACTCCACGACTTACCCCTTGTTTTAAAACCACGGAGCAAGAAGTTCATATTTTGACCGCCCCCTTTTTGAATCCATTTACGACGTTCGGACTGACTACGTCGGGGGTCTCCAATTTTCCGCCACAAGTTTTTCTGACTGGCCAATGTTTTAAGTTGAGCTCGAGGCAGTGGTAAACGTCCTTGGAGAAAATTGTACGTGATTTCGCTCATGGCATCCACTTGATCTGGAGTGGCGTACTTGAGTAATTGACGTTGTTGGGTTGACGTGCCACGACGCAATGCGTCCCAGTAACGTCCTTGACGGTTGACACGACCACCCCTCATCATGGGCGACGACCCCGCCTGATCCTCTTCTTCTGATTCCATTCCCGTAATGGTTTACCGGCTATTGTGGGAAAAACGTCGACCCCCACTTTGAAAACGAGGAAATGCTTTCTGTAAACCGTCGTAACGGAGTTGTACACGTTTCTTTTTATACCATGCTCTCCCACGACCTTTCATCATCCATTTAGGTGTTCTGACCGGTGTATTAAAAATTCCCCTCAACCTCTTCCACGGTGAAACGTTAACCATGACGATTTTTTTTATTTTTTTACGTTGCTCGGTATTTATGTGTTTTTATTTTTTTGCACCTTGTTCATGATGGCATCTCCAGCAAACCCCCACCCCCGTACTGATGGCCCCTGACACAATGCTGGGTACAGCTTTCTTGAGAGCTTTCTTGGCCATAGTTTTTACTATCGTTTTGGTGAGTCGTCGTTTTGAGTGCCCGTCTTACACTTGCTTTAACTGCACGTCGTGCCCCCGCACGGGCCAACCATCCCCAAAACCCACCACGTTGGTTGGTTAGTGTTTGAGGTTTCCGCCTTCTTCTTCTTCCAACCATTTTTCACGGAGGAGGGACACCCTTGAAAGGTGTTGGAGCGGCACCAAAAGTAACTGTGTCCACTAGACCGTTGGCCAAACGTTTCCCAAAGTTTTCCAATCCGTGCACAAAGGATTTCCAACTACCACCAAGTTGTCTTCGACGTCCTCTTCCTTTATAGACGGGTAGAAGAGACCTTCTTCCTCCTTTATAGACGGGGAGTATAGTACGCCCACCGCGTTGACGACGACGACGACGACGACGACGTCGACCCCCTATCAGACGAGTACTCATTCTAGTTCTCATGACTGTGTATATCGGTGTCTTTTCCACCACACTGTTTTATACTCTCTGTGTCGAATCTTCCGACCGGGTTTTACCCGTCGCAAACGACGTTGCTTCAAACGACGGCGTTTAGTCGACATTTCCTATAGACCGAGACCATAACGTGGAATCTTAGGACGAAAAGGATTCCAACCTCCACCCATATATGGTTTCGTGCGTCTTCTTCTCCTTCTCCTTCGACCACCGGTCATTTTTCCACTGCCCTTTTTCACAGTCCATCCATCTTTTTGACCTTTTTTAAAGGCTTGGCTCAGATAATTTCCAAAATTCATGGCCCTTCGTCCCAGTCTTACAGTCTTCCCAACACCTCGAAAAAAGGATTTCACACCGCTACCGTGTTGAGTTCTTCGCATAATTCTTCCGCCTTTCATCTTTCCACGTGTGTATTCTCCTCCTCCAAAAACAGTCGGTTCTTATTTATGCTTTTTTTTCAGATGTTCAATCAATTGGTTGATGTTCCCTTGACCCCGTTGAGGGGTGGAAGAAGCCGAAGAAGATAAGGGGGACGACACGCTGCGTGAATTCCGTCGAGTGATCGGACGGCGACCCTTACGCACAGTGGTAGTCGTGCGGGTGGTGGTGGTGGTCCTGTGGTCACCCCGCCCCAACGACTCTCGACTGGTGGCCGAAGTGACGTTTTGTTCACTCCCTCTTCGTCGGACAGTTTCACGACGGCGTTGTGCGGGGCTACTCCGGTTGTTATTCATCACGGCCAATCGTTCTTCCATTTCAGTCAGTTTCTGTTGCAACCGTTGCACCCGTGCATAGGGTAAAGAAGTATCAAACAATTCCCGTTCCACACGTTGGATGGTGGTCTCCAATTGCCGCCGTTGTTGTGTGAAGGACATCTGTGAAGAAGAAGAAGAAGAAGAAGAAGAAGACGGTCTTTGGAGTGGACGGGCGCGTGGGGTTTTTTCGACCAACCACAGAACGATGTTGAGGTGTCGATGCCGTGGTGGTGGTCTGCACTCGGTGTGTAGACGGTGGCGAATCCTGTAATGACCCCGGAGATAAATCCGGGGGTGAACCCGGAGGTGTGGGTGGGATTGGGGATAAGGATGGAACGGGTGTGGACGTGGCGTTGGGGAGGTCGGCCATTATGGCTAAAATCGAATCCACAGTCACCGTATCCGTCTCTCTTTCTTTTTCCATTTGCCAGTCGTTCTGCAATTGGGTCAAATGGTCCTGCAAAGTATCGAACTCTGTTTCTTCGTCAGGTGTACGTTGTCGCATACTGGCCAATTGTTGAAATCGACCCCACATTTCCAAAAACGCTTCTTCGTTGGGGATGAGTCCCATGCGTAATAAATCTTGTCGAAACTCTTCGGAGGGTTCTGGTTGGGGAGAAGAGGTGGGTGTGTTCCCCAACACCCCGTCGATGGGGGGTGTGTCCAGCGGGGAATAGGTTTCCTCGTCCCAACCGTCATCGGCCCCAGATAAGATCATTTCATCCATTCTTTGTTCACGTAGACTTCTTGAGCCCCGGTGTCCGTGGGGAAAATGTTGGTGCGTAACCGCAACGTCTCGGGTGTGTCCGTTTCAAAGTCGAACAACAAGTAACCGTACGGTTGGTCGGTGGCGTCTTTAAATGCTTCTTCGGGGTGTTTTTGTTTGGGGAAACGCCTGACGGAACAAAAAGGCCATTTGCGATCGATCTCGGGGGTTTTTAAACGCCACCACGTAATGGGCATTCAAACTCTGCGTGCGTTGACCTTTGCGGAACAAATTCTGTGTCAACAACACCGTGGTCAATTGACGATGATGCGATCCACGGGTGAAAAGTTTTTCCACTGCATCGTTGTTCGAACACTCGGCCATCAAATCGTCCAACACCAACAGACCCGGCTGTCCTTCAAACTTCTCGTAAAAGTCTTCAGGCATGCCTTTCACCCACTCCACTTCTTCGGGAAAGGTGTCGAACATGGGTTGCCATTCTCCATAACAGTACACCACCCGGGCAAGCGGTTGTCGAAACATTTCTTGACGTTCTTGGATCAACCGTCGCACCCAATGGGTTTTGCCCGATTTGCTGGGACCCACCACTTGTAGGTTGGAGGGGGTCTTCAGACGGGGATCAAACCCTTCCTCTTCCTTCATGACGATACAAATTAAAAACACACACACAGAGGTAAGGACAAGTATTTATTAAAAAAAACTAACAACAGCGTTGTCGTCGAGCGTCGCGGCGGCACACAGAACTCTGGCAAAACCGACGACTTTTCTGACTTTTCAACAAACGCGGTGATCGACACAACCAATGACACACCCGACGGTCGTTGACTCGAGGGGGGCCTGGAAATGTCACCACAATTTCTTTCAACGTCCGACCATGTACCCGATGGGTTAAGTAGTACAGACAGTAGTGGCCGCACACGGTGGTCCGGGGACTTTGAAGACTCCGTGTGCTGTAACGGCATGCGCGTCCCAAATAGTCCCCCCACGACGGGTGGTACGATTGAGGCGTCTGTCCATAACTGTCAAAAAATTCGGCGCGCGCCCCTCGTTGTCCCAATACATGGCCACCCAATGCGTGCCTGGTCGGTCCGATGGATCTGTGTTAACGATCAGTCCTGTACCAGAACGGTGGGTGGTGGGGAGACGGTCGGCGGGGAACACTCCTAGGAAGGCTGGGCGCAACAGACGATCGGTCCGCACCATCCAACGCAGTTGTTGAGAATCCAATCCACCTTCAGCGGGCATTTTTTTAATAATTCTTGGACATCAACACCACCTTGTTGGGGTCCACCAAGATTTCGTTTTCAAATTCAGGTAAAAACAAGACCGTCACGTTGTGGGCGAGAGGTGGGTTGAAATTCAGGAACAGGTCCAACGTACCGTCGTTCTTCTTGTACGTGTAGTTCTTGGCGTCTTTTCCGTCAGGGGTCAAATTGATACACAGCAACGCATTTCCATGCGCATAATCTTTTCTTTTTATACCGTTGGAAAACCCCCGATGCATGTTCCCGGTCGACGAAAACATCATCTCGTACCCTTCCATCGCATCGTGCGACTTGAATTCAAATCGACTCTTGGGACGTTCCACCCCATTGACCACCATCCGGAAATCTTTCAATCCAAACAATTTGAAGTTGTAGGGGTTTTCGTTGTACGCCCCATTGAAGGAAGTCGATTTGACAAACCCAATCGTCAGATAATCGGGGACCGATTGTTGAAACAGGTCGGTGAACGACACAAACGATTTCCCCGCTTCAATGGTGCGACGGATGGGTTTGCTGGTACGGATGGGGTACACCACCGTCTTCTGTTGCTTGTACTGTTTGTCTTCGACTTCCAAGTGAGCTTCCGCCTGCACTTTGACGTGACGGACGCGAAACACCGCTCGCGTGATCTTGAAACGGGCCGTGGAATCGGCTGCAGCCATCAACACAAATTGAGGGTCGTTGAAATCGATCTGAATGACGATCGAGACCCCTGGCACCAAATAACGCCCCGACTGAAACACGTCCACGGCCGGTTGGATGGTGAAGTGTACTTCGCGACTGGCTTGTGTGCCAATACCAGCATCGGTTCCATCACCGGTGTAGTGGCTGTAGAACAGACGGGTGCGTTCGTCGAACCCCTTGTTGTAGGCGGCGGCGGTCGCCAGGATGGGGGTGTTGACGGTCCCCGTGGTGAAATTGTTCATCTTGGCGTCGGTGCTCTCGTCCGTGTACCATCCTTCGATCTGAAGGTAATTGTCTTTTTGATCCTGGCTGAAATTTCTCAAGTTGGAATCGTACGCCTTGTAATGGTACAGGTCGGTGGGTTCGCCGACCGACGTGTCGTTCAATTTCACGTCAAACCGTTTGATCAACGAATGGCCCACGTTGTTCACCATCCCAATGTTCAACGTGTGGTCCATGTCCGAACCATCGGCTTTTGACGATTTTCACCCCCAAAACCAACTCGCACATCCCCATGTCGATGAAATCGCTGGACTGGGGGATGTAGAATTGACACGGGGTCATGGTGGCCTGGGTGGGGTAGTAATCTTGCCAGAACCCATCTCTCACCGAGACTTCCGTCGGCAACGGATGAAACAAATCCCCCAATTGGGCTTTCTTGACGGGGATGGATTGTCCTTCGCTGTTTCCTGTGGTTGAGCGTTTGCGTCCGGCCCCTCCAATCATCATCATCATGAATCAAACACGTCAAAGCTGGATGGGTTTTTCCTGCGCGTCGAGGTTTCTTCTTCTGCTTCTTGACAACGGATGCAGTGGGAGCCCGTCTCTTGCGACGGGGTCTTTTATGGGAAACCGATGGGGCGGCCTCCGAGTAGCGATCTAGAACCTGTTTCTGTAACACGTCTCGAGCCACTTGGGCACCCACCTCACCCACGCTTTGTTTTCCCACTTCCACGGCTTTTTTTGGTGGCGTCCACCACCTTGTTTTGAATGGAGCGCATCATACCTCCGAACCCGACCATCGTGACTGTTCGAGAGGCGGCTTTCGACGCGGCCTTTTATTAACGTTCGGGTTGACGAGGACGGATGTGCAACGTGACCACCACCAACCCGTCTCCAAAATCCACCGACTGGCCTTTGGAATCGCGAAGGTACACGTCCACCTCTTGAAAGGTGGAGAGGCGCAACGTGTTGTAGTGCGGGTGTCTGAATTCGTACGTCTTGCGTCCCCCGTGTTCGCCTCCCACCGGTACGATGTCCAACAGCGGCGCGTTGAAATTCCCCACGATGGAATAATCCACGATGTTGGTGTACACGTAGATACCACTGGCCAACGTTCGCCCCAACACGAGATCCGCCCACCGGAGGGGGCTCCGCAACAACGTCACGGGAGGCAGACTGTCCTCCACGGGAAGAGGAGTGTCTCCAAAACTTGGGTGTGTCCAGGTGGGACCGGTCACCACCATGGGGGGTTGTCCCACCCATTCAGACTCCGTCGATGCTGGAAGACCCACAGGTTTTGGGGGCTGTGCGGAAGCCCAGCTTGACGTCCGTCGTACTTTTGGGGAAGCCGAAGTAATCGACCATCTCGGAGGACAACACCAGGTGAAGGGTGGGATCGATCGCCCACCGTTTCAACACGACGGTATTCAGATCCACTTCCATCCAAATTTTGACCCATTCGGTCACGTCGAGCGCCTTAGTCACGGTAGTAGTGGTCGGCTGGACGACGCCGTCCTT
Source organism: Actinostola sp. cb2023 (assembly GCA_033675265.1). Taxonomy (NCBI): domain Eukaryota; kingdom Metazoa; phylum Cnidaria; class Anthozoa; order Actiniaria; family Actinostolidae; genus Actinostola; species Actinostola sp. cb2023. Next base: position 224,209 of record JAUJYZ010000873.1, on the reverse strand, counting down.
CTCCAATGTGTTGAAAGCCTTGTAAAACGCATCACGGCTAGCGTCATGAGTGCCATTGGGCCAACCCAAACCGTCTCAAAATGGAATCGAAAGTGACGGTGAACGCTTGCGTATGGCCTTTCCCGTCGGCGCCGACTTGGAACTCGTGCGTGCATGACACGTGGATCTGTTTCTGGTACATTACCGTATGAAACTTGATCATGGTGAATTGGTTGTTGAGTCCCTCTAGGAGTTCCATCATGGTGTACAGACCAGTCCGAAAGAAAACTTTCCTCGGGATCCCTAGTTTGACGCCCCCCGACCCCTTCAAATACGTCAAATCGTAGATCGTGAGTACGTTCTGGCCTGATTTCACCCAACTCCCCTGGCTGACGTTCGTAACGTTTGTTTGAATCGTGTCAGTCATCTGCACGTTGAATTCACGGATCAAATCTTCAGCAGAATGGTATTTTTTGGCCGGCAGATTACCCCACCGCACACCTTTGATGGTCCACAGGTGGTCCTTCAACCAGCCCACCCCCACCCGACGCATCGGCGACAGTGCTTCGAGCCGTCCGTGGGGCACGGGGATCGTCAGGTACACCATCGCCACTTCCCAGTCGTCGGGTACGTAATTGAGCGCGGCGGGGAGGTGAACGGTGAACGTGTCGCCTTTGTTGTCCGGGTAGAGGTCTTTGGAAGCGTTGCTGGGCAGTACCAACCGTCGATCGCCCATGGTCAAGCGTCTCTTGAGAAAATGCAATGCCACTACCGTTTGTCCTCGATCCAACGCCACCAGATTCTTTCCAAACTCGTCGCGCAGCATGAGACGGATCGACTCTATATACCCCACCCGCAAGGGGCAATGCATCAACTGTTCCGGTTCTCGAACCACACCCCCTACAACACCATCCAACGTTTTCGGCTTTCACGTCCACAGTGCACAAGAGCGGCGCTTCTATGTCCCCTACCAACGTTCCGGTCACCAGATCCGAATAGATGAACACGTTGTCAAACGAGGTCTGTTTTCCAGAGGTGGTAAAAACACCGACGTCACCGCAACCGTCCACTCGTCGAACTCGGGGAAATTCAAGGGGTGGGGTAACGGCACCACAAAATCCCACGCGGTGTTCGTTTGGTCTGGGGTCACCACATTGCTGGGCAGACGCACGTAGAAGGAGTCGGGGTGCGGTAAACTGCTCATTCCAACTGCGAGGCGGGGATCCAACTGTTGTACTTTTTAGGCCACCCTTTCCACTGCACCAACACTTCACTTTTTCCGAGACGTCGACGGCGTTTCACAATCGCTTCCACACGAAAATGAATCTTCAGGACGCACCGTCACCCGTTGCAACTCCTGTTCGTAGAAAGAACCTTTGATGGGGTCTCCGTCCCATTCGTTCAATTTATACCTTGGCGGAGTGCCTTGCATCTGCGACGCGATCACAAACACTTCTTCCGTCCAGTTGGGTAAGTACCCTTTTTTGAACGCCCGATCCAATTTACTCATACGCACTTGATCGCCCACGTTAAAGCGAAACCGGCGACGCGGTGTGTTTTTCACGTCGTCGTCGTACAACGTGTGCCATACTTCTTGGGCGTTTTCGTATGTGACAGAGTCGGGGCTGCGACGGATCGACCGGTGGTAGGCTTGATTGTACCCGCTGACAAATTCCGGTAAGACGTCCACGTACTTTTGCGTGTTCTGGGCGGTGAAATAACGCCAGAGCCGATTTTTAATGGTGCGATGAAACCGTTCGACGATTTGTGCTTTGGGGTCGCTGTAGGTGACAAAATGACGAATCCCTTGAGATTTTGAAAAACGCTTGCACGTGACGGTTGAGAAACTCGGTCCCTTGATCCGTCTGCAACACTTTGGGTTGACGTCCTTCTTTGAAAATACTTTGAAAAGCTTGAATGATTTGGGGGGCAGTTTTATTTTTGATCGGACACACCCAAGCGTAGCGGGACAACACGTCTATACACGTCAACCAATGTTTGTAACCTTGGTTGTCGTCAGACATCCGTTGCACGTCCACCAGATCGCTTTGCCATTGTTCGTCCAACCCATCCACGATCACACGGCTGCGACGAAACCTCCGTTGGACGGGTTTGTGGAGCGTGTAACCCGGTTGTTTTTCCAACCACTCTTTCACTTGCCGACGTTTAATTCCTTTTTTTTGAACTTGACGTGCCAATTGGTCGTACCCCGCATACCCTTCAGCCTTCTTGGGATTGTAGTACGACCGATGCAACAGTTGTTGAATTTGAACTTTCGTTTTCTTCCGACGACGACGAGGGGGCATCTTCTTCCGTCACCACCACTACGGTCTCACCACAACAGGCGATCCAACAGCGAAACCGTTTACACCAATCCGACACACTGGGAGGAAGCATGCTCATTCATCTGTTCAGGTCCAGGTGTGGGTGTTTTTTTATGGTCTTCTTCTTCTTCTTTCTTTCTTCTCTTCTCTTCTTCCATATTTGTGCATTTCTCGAAAGCCATCGTCTCTCTAGACGACGTTTAAGACCTAAAGTTTGACACTCTTTTTTAAGGTCTGTCAACTTCACACGGTTGTGTAGAGAATTTCCCCCAAATTTTCCTGATCTCTCTCGTTTAGACGGATGGCTCGGTGGTAAAACTTTTGTGCGTCTTCGTTCAGACGTATCGAACGCGCTGCTCCTTCACGACTTATGGGCAACATTATGCACCGGTACCTTTCTTCCATCTTTATCAAGAACGCCTCCATGTGAACATTCAACCAGGCCCGCGTCTCGTCGGTCGTCAGCTTGATCGCTCGGTATGTTTTCTCGTCGACCATCATAGAGGTTCTGGTCACTGTTCATTTTCTCTTTCGTCTAAATAACCGTACGGTACCGTCTCCACTCCACGTCTTACTCGTTTGTCGTAGACCACACGGAAGTCCTTGGACATCTCAACGGTCTTCAACTGACGACGTTTGGCGTCACGTTGGATGCGGTGCGGTTCCGTGACCACGTACTTTTCTTCCATGCCTTCCACCAACCGTAGCATGGATTTGAAATTGATCACGGCACTCGACATCACGTTGAGGGGGATGCCTTTGCACTTGACTTCCTTGTCACCTTGGTCGGTCACGTAGGCGTAATTCTTGGGTCCCGTTGAAACAAATTCGCGAATAAAGTCCCCCGGTCGTTTCAATTCAGACGTCAAATCCCCCAAATAATCCCCCAACGGGAGCAAAACTTGTCCCGGATGGGTGACGTAGAAGATCGAATCGGTGTCAAAGTACAAGACACGTTCTTGGAGCTCTTCCAAATAGCGGTACAATTTCAAACGCGCAAACGAGGTCTCAAACGCTGCATGCACCACACTGGCAAATCCACTTTCGCGTGTGAAGTCGTCGACCCGGTCGTATTGGAGTTGGGCTAGGTTTTCGTTGATCAAACAACAGGTGTTTGACCTCGGTTTTAGGACCAAACATGAGTTCGACAAACCGTTTGGGGTCGTCCACGTATTCTGTGACGGGTAAGTGGGGGTTCTGACCAAATTTTCCCCACAGACTGTTCAACATCAATTTGACCAAATTCCGTAACCCTGGGTTGGCTTCTATGTGTTCCAGAAGGATTCCTTCATGGGCCAAGTACTCGTCCACGTACCGCTGTTTGTCTTCTTCCGTTTGACACCATGCAGGCCATCCGGAGGCTTCTTGTTTCAAACGCAGGTAGGTGTTTACGTACTTTCCAAACAACACCAACGACGTCTCGGGGTAGTGCCATACTTCATACACGTCGAGAACGACGTACCCTAGAGCAACGGCTTTTTTCAATTCAGGGGTGGTCCACGTCCCCACTAAAGCCCGTTCTTCGGCATTGTGGCAACATCGTCCTTTCGTTTGCCTGAGCTGTTCGGCACACGTACGGCACAACACAAACATCAGTTTGTTTTGAATGTGTGACGGCAAGACGGGGATGTACAAGTGGCGAGGCGGGAGCACTTTGACTTTGTTGAACCCATAATAATGTTCCGTCAGAGGTGTTTCAAAGTCCCGTCGGATCAAAGTGGGGTGTCCAACCGGGTAGGCACCTCCCGACAGCATCACCGACGGGTACAACGAGGTGAAATCTACGTAATCGACACGACTTCCTTCGGGGCATTTAAAATGCAGTTTGAGAGCATTGGTGCGACCTTCGAACAACCCTTCGCGAGGGTTTAGCGGTTCTCGGTGTTTCATCCATTGGGGAAATGTGTCGTTGTCGTCGTCACTTTGCATACCGTCCCATTCATGTTCCCACATTTCTACCACCTTGAAACCCCATTCGCGCATCCGTCGTGTGCGTTGTTCGGTTGCGTTGCGTATATCTCCCATCTTCTGACGAAGTTTGGGGTGGAACATCTGAGCGTTGGTGAAACAGAGGGGGCAAGCATGCCAAAAACAACCATGAAATTGGTACACAGTACGAGTCTTGGGGTCGTACCCGTCCACTTTGGCCCCAAAAATCGACGTCTCTCCCTCCACACTGTAGCAGGTGTGTAGTCGGAGGCCGGGGGTTTGTTGTTCCAACCGCCACAACCATTTCTTGGCTTTCAACGACTGTATGTCTTGAGGTGTATATCCGCCTTGGGGGATGATTCCGATGCTGTTAGGTGGCATGAACCGGTAACGGTACGACCACATACAGGCCGAAGCCAACGTGATGCATTTCACAAAGGGGTCAAACCCGGTCACGTCAAGAAAAATACGTCGCGCTTCCAAAACCCCTCGTTTCAAAAGAATCACATCTTGTTGACAGTAATGCTTCAACTCTTCTTGCAAATGAAACGTCTTACCGAGTTGTTCGGTGTGCCACAGTCGGAGCTTTTCAGCGTCTTCTTCTTTCATCGATTCGACCCCATAGAATTCCAACACCGGGTAGGGTCCCACGTAGTCTTGATTTTCAGGGGTGTTAAAAGAAATGAGGGAAATACCCCTTCTCTTCGGGCAAGTTAAAGGTCTTGGAAAATTTGCGCAACGCCATCGGAAGAAAACACAGCGAATCTTTAAACTTCAAGTTCAGACCTTTCACATACATGTACATGCATTTGGCACCACGCATCACCACCTCGGGGCGTTGTCCCCGTGCGCACAACCATTCGAGCAAAAAGTACGAATCGTACCCCATGAAATTGTGAGCAAACACAATGGAATTTTGGTGTTCGGGGACGAAATAGCCAAGTACAAAAAGCATCTATGGTGGCGAAGACCATTTGACGTTCTCCACACTGTTCGCACCGTCCATCGTGGTTCGTCCATCCCACACACAGAGTGCACACTTTCATAGCCACCACTAGATTGACCCGATGGACCGCTTCCAAGGGCATGGTTTTTCAATGTCAAAAAAAATGAATCGGGGCCATAGCGTTTCTATCGTTCTCGTCGATCACCAACGGTTGAACGTGGCATAGATGGTCCGACAACACCCATTGACGGCAGTGAATACATTGTTGTTCTCCACATCGGTGAGAAGTGAGATCGCGTAGACCTTGGTGTTTCTTGTGCAAATCTACTACTTTCTGACAGTCGACACACCGTCGGTACCGTTGACACACACTCCAGCGTTCCTGACGGCCTTGTACTCGATGTGAAGTGACACGAATGTGGTTGGCATAGCACACGTCCGACTTGAAATGACGGTGACACGTGGTGCAGGAGGTCCACTGAACCACTTCTTGAGAACAGTTTGCGATTGTTTCATAACAGCATTCGCAAAACGGTCGACACTTGTGTTTGCTCTTTTCCGAGTACCCCACGTCACACTCGGGGCAGAAATAATTCTTCTTTAAAAAACCCCGTCATAGTGGCGATCACATCGTAATGTTCGTCGTGGTGGAACAAATACACGTCGCACGTCGGTTTTTCTGAGAACCAAACTCGGTCAAATCTCCAGCAAACCCGATGCAGTTCAAATCGTGGTAATAGACATGCAACCGCACACCCTCTTCTTTCAACACTTCTTGCAAACGAAACAGTTCGACACGTCCGCACGAACCCCAACGAAGGCCCGAACGCGTGCACAAGGCTTGGGCTTGTTCCTCTTCTTGACGTACTGTAAGCTCTTGACGTGGTTGACCTTCAGCCATCCACTTCCCCACCACTATGGCGTGGAAAGCACACGAACCGTCTTCCGTCTTTTTAATCTGGACCACGGACTTTTTCACGGACACCAACTCTTGAGAGTCTAAAGCTTCACAACGAACGCTTCGGTTGACCCGTGGACCGCACACTTGAGACAGACGTTGACCTCGTTCGACCTGTCCACAAACATGGGGGGTAACTCGTCGAGCCCCGTTCCAAAAAAAACAAAAACACCGTCGACAAAACCCTTGGTGTTTATCCGCGTGTTGGATCTTTTCCGGTTGTAACAACAAATGCAAGTCTTGGTGGATTTTATACAAGTAGACCACAGAATCTGTGTCACCCTCTCCCACGAACATGGGTTGGTCGTCGCCCCCCCAATCTAGAACCACCACACGCACTCCATAATCTCTCATCAGATATTCATGGAGTCGGATCAACAACGTTGTCAAATTCTCCGCCCCCTCACTTTCACAGTCTTCTCTTACCCTCAACGTGAAATCACGGAGATCCTTTGACCGTTTTTTTCATCAGAGTTTCGTGTTGACGCCAATACAAGTAATGGGCCACTGCTTCGTACATCGATGCACACACCACCGCTACATTGCGGGTCGCTAATGTTTTCATCCACAGGAGGGGTTCTAGTCAGGTGGCTTAGCGAAATTATCGTGACAAACCGGACAAAAGTACCAAACTTTGCACAAAGATAGAATGGGTCAAGAACATTAATATTTGCCTAGGAGCCCTGTTCAATGTTGTTTCGATTTCATTTTATCGTCACTTCATACTGTGAAAAATACACACCAATTGGGCTTCCTGTGGTGACGATTGTCGGAGGATAACGATTTTAGAAATGCTTGAATAAATATTTGTTTTGAGCATAAATTGAAGATTCTGCAGCTTAACAGATCATTATCAACTAGAAAGCAAAAATAAATTATGACGTTGTCCCCAAAATTCTATGTATTTATTTCAAAAGAAGTATATAGCTGGAGGCTGGGTTCTAGTTCTCATTCCCCCATCTTTAGCCATTCAAAAATGGCGGCGCCCTCGACTGTTTATCGACACTGTAAGTACTGCAATTTAAAGTGATTTTTGTGTGATTCATCCTTTAAACTAAGGATAAATGTGTACAGTTTTCAGTACTTGTTGTTTTGATACTGACTGAAACGCTTACAAAAATCCACAATTTGAAATAAGTCCTGTGAATCTTCACTCTATTTCAGAGTTCAAAAAATGGCACTTGATTGGAGCTGCTGTGTAATATGTCAACAGGTGACTTCTGAAGCATTAAAATGTCCTTTGAATAGTCCTGGTGATAAATGCGATTGTGAACAAATTTATCAATCCTTCTTAAGCAAAGTAGCTGAGTTTGAATTGCTTGAACAACTTCCTGTACAACTTAATTTTAAGGCTGAAACAAGTACTGTTGATAGCTTCGTGGCCAATCGTGCATCCTGGCACAAATCATGTTACCTGAAATTTGGTATTTCGAAGTTAGAAAAGGCCCGAAAAAGGAAAATTAATGTCGACGCTGAACGTGAGAACAATGAAAGGCCCAGCAAAAAATCTAAACGTCAATCCGTAAATCTAAATGTTTGCATCTTTTGCGAAAAGGGAGTTGGCGAACTGCATAACATTTCTACCTTAGATATGGACAGCAACATTCGCAAAATGGCAAAAGATCTCGAGGACTATGAATTGTTGTCAAGAATTTCTGGAGGAGACTTAATTGCTATAGAAGCTAAATACCATCTTCGATGTCTAACAAACCTACGAAACAAGCACAGGACACTAGTGAGAAAAAACAACAGGGAATCAAGTGAACCGGAAAATGAAAGAATAAATGAGTGTAGAGCATTTGTTGAGCTAACCTCGTACATCGAAAATTCTATTGAGAGTGGAACTGACCTTTTTAAACTATCAGAGCTCCATCTGTTGTACGTGAACCGTCTTGAGGAACTAGGTATAACGAAATGTGTTCACAAAACAAGACTGAAGAATAGTATACTAGAGTACTTTCAAGGAGCACTAGAACAGAGTGACGGTAAAAATACAATTATAGTTTTCAACGAGGGAATGAAAAACATGCTAAAAGAAGCATTGAAAGAAAGAGACTTCTCGGACGATGCTGTAACCTTAGCTAAGGCGGCAACAATTGTTAGAAAAGGACATGTTTTCCCATGAAGCACATGGCTTTTCCGGACATTTCCCGCCCACAATGCCAAGAAAAAACTCAATCCCGTCAAGTCTCAAGTCTCTGATATCTATGATTCTTCGTGGAACTACCATAAAAGACCAAGAAAGAGGAGATTCACAAGCTTGCCTTACTATTGGCCAAATGATTCTATTTAATAGTAAAAAACGAGTCTCGGAATCTAGTACATCAAAGACACGCCACACAACTCAACGTGAGCCACCTCTTCCACTCTATATTGGAATAAATATCCATGCATCCACTAGAAGCAAAAAGCTTATTACTCAATTATATCAGTTGGGTATATGTGTTTCATACGAAAGAATCATGGAGAGATTGAGGACTGGATTGCCACATCTGTAAGTGAGCGCTTTGAAGAGGATGGTCTGGTAGCACCTCCAGGTTTAAGAAAAGGAATTTTCTCTGTTGGAGCGCTTGACAATATTGATCATAACCCAAGTTCTACAACTTCACAGTCATCTTTCCATGGGACGGGAATAAGCATACTCCAATTTCCAACTGAGGATAATCCTGGGGAGCACAGACCTCCTATAGTACTTCCTCCTACTGGAAACCAACGACAATTCATTCCAGAAAGCTACGCCACTGTTCCTGCTGTTGCACTGACACCATCATCTGTAGAAGTTCCGGAATGGTAATATGAAGACATCGACAAGCAGATTGGCTGATGCTAAGACACAAGAGAAACTGCTGGATGGAGCACGCACGGCAAATATTAAGCAAAACTGAACTTTGTTCTGAGGATGCCATCGCCTGGGCAGCTTATCATTCATCCATGCAGTTACCTGGAAGTGACCCTCCAGCTTTAACATCACTTCTTCCTTTGTTTTACGAAAAGGCAGCAACACCAGCAATGATCAAGCACGGAATGAATGTCTTACGACAGGCAATCACGTTTCTCAATCCCGCACAAATTCCTGTAATCACTTTTGATCAGCCTTTGTTTGCAATAGCAAAATTCATACAATGGAAATGGCCAACTACTCATGGCGAAAGGGTGTATGTTGTCATGTTTGGAGGCCTACACATAGAAATGGCATTATGGAGTACGGTTGGAGATTTGTTGGAGGGGTCTGGATGGACGACTGCGCTCATAGAAGCAGAGGTGGCTTCATCTGGTATTGCAGAGTCATTTCTGAAAGTTTCTCATCTTACAAGAACCAGGTAATAGTCTCACTTTTTGCAATTAGTAATTCCCATGTATTTTACTGTAAATAACGTTTATGAACAATATATGTACTTTTTATTTTAGACATGTCCACCAAGTTACATTGCTGACGCTCAATAATCTCAAACGCGAGGCTTTCTTACTATCTACAGAGGATGGTGATGATGAGTCAATGAAAACCTGGGAGGATGAAATGCGAGCCAGTACTCAATACTTCCAGAGCCTCGAAAGATTTACTGTTATACTGTATGATAAAACAAGTCCCTTGACATCGATCAACGAGGCACGAATGTCACTATTTTGTAAGAACAACAAAGCCATGGACAAACTTCCCCCTTCCCAGGTAATTCTTTACCTCGTAATTATAATAAAATTTTGATGTTAATCTAACTATCCAATAATTTTATTCAGAATGCTCTTCTGCAGCACGTACGAAGGTCAATCTACCAAGCCGGTATATGGACAACAAGTAACCAGACACAACAGTCTGTGCCCTCTCCCTCTGAATTTGCCTGGACTCGGGTAGAAGAGGTAGAAAATTCATGGGTGCCAGTCTGGATGACGATTCCCGAAGTCTCAAGAGTGTGCAGCGAGCTAATAAAGTGCTCGTGCACACGAAAGTGCAATAGATGTAAATGTGTGAAAGCCAATTTGGAATGTACAGCACTTTGCAAATGCTTTTGCAATATGTAAATAGTCAGGCTATTTTGGTAAGATTTTAGAAATAACCCATTCTACAACCTCCGATAGCCGTTTTATCCATATAGCTTGGTAACCTGGCACTGCAGGAAATTTGGTCTTTTATATTTGACTTAATAATATGTAAATATTAAGTCAGGCTATTTTGGTAAGTAAGATTTTAGAAATAACCCATTCTACAACCTCCAAAAACCGTTTATACATATATAGCTTGGTAACCTGGCACTGCAGGAAAAATTGGTCTTATATATTTGACTTAATTTCTTAAGTAATTGATTTTTTTTGGCTGGGCTCCTAGGCTAAAATTGTTTGTTATACCTCAAAGAAGCCCTGTGCAAACTTTCATGCTTTTGTCCACCTTGTCACGATAATCCCAAAAAATTGCGCTAAGCCACCTGACTATTCTTCGCGTTTGCGGTCTAAAAACCGTTGCAATTTAGACATACCTCTTCCAGGGATGTTGTCCACGTGGTACACCACTACTGTCATTTCTCCATCGAGTAAAAATTGTCGTTTCGATTGTTGAACGGCTTCCAAGTGACGTAAAACCCGTAGAGGGGTCAATTCCATCACAGGCATGAAAGGCAATTCAATGGGATAATCCAAATCGACCCCATCAATTACCAACCGCACATAATCGGTGTTCCCCGCTTGCAATTCTTGTAGCACGTGTTGAAGGAGTCGACGGATAGAACTATTAGCAACGGCCACTGCTTCTTCGATATTTTCTCGTGGGCGGTTGTGGATGGTGGTTTTAAAGACCAACTGTTTAGCATGAAATTTAGGGCAATTTCTCGTTTCCACGTTTTCGATAACAAAATAATCCTCAGCAGAGTTGGCGTCGGTTGGGGCATTTTCATTGGTCCCGCCACCCGTTTGAGTGTCCCAGTAAATCGTCAAACAAATCTTGATAGTCTTCTGAATCTGCTTCTTCTTCTTCTTCTTCTTCTTCTTCTTCTTCTTCTTCTTTTTCTTCTTTCGACCAGCGGTATGGGTGGAAGTGTCGGTGTCGGTTCATCGACCATACATTGCCACAAATCATCTATGTATTGATCGTCGTACGAGTTCATGAGTTCTTGAGCTTGTGGAGAACTTGGAGAAGGCGGCTCGGGTGTGTTCCCCGAATGGAGAGGATACCCTAAAATGTTCAAAAGCGGAGAGGGGGGTCTGAGCCGTTGTCTTTTCGTAGGTTGTGATTGGGTGTCACACCAAAACAACACTTCCGGCGCATAAGGGTTTACTTCCTCGACTGTTTCATAGTCATCCATCGCCCGCACTAATTGACTGTCTCTCAATTCCTCTTCATCCGGGGTGGTTTTCTACTTTTGTCTCATATTCGACGGCTACACGCAGTAATTGACTGTCTCTTAGTTCATCATCGGGTGCTTCAATCTGTTCGCCCACACCCCATAATTGACTGTCGCTTACTTCCTCAACCATTGTCATTGACTGAGCTTTTAAACACCGATCCATTCTATCTATAACAAAAAAAGAGGACACTCATCAGGTCACTTCCTAGCTTTTTTTATTTCTTTTCTCAATGTCAAATACATCTTTACATAAAGTCAGTTTTCTTTTTCCATCTCTATTTTTTTTTATTGATTCTTTTTTTCATGGCAAAATACCATTTCTGATAATTATCATAGGGTTCATAATAAGCTTGGGTGAACTCTAAACGATTGGCGGCAATATAAGCCATTGAATTGTAGCCTTTACTAATTTTAAACCCTTTGAACTCTGTAGGCATGGGTGGAAGGTTCAGTTCCGAAACACCTCCTTTAAAGGAAAAAAAAACACTTAATTAAATAAATGCAAAGTCACCACCATCCATAGAATTGAAGGGGTTCTTGACTTTAGGTTGGATTGTGTTGGCTATATTACAATTCCACATGTATCTATTTAGCCACCATTCCATTAAAAACACTTCTTGTTTGGGGCAGTGGAAATTTTTCTTATGATGTCCACAGGTGGCAAAGGTAAATGGACATTCAAGAATGATGTCGTTGATTTTAGGGCAGCCAATATCTTCTAAATTTACATTGGGAATACCAAGGCCATTCAAAAGGTGTCTCTCAATACACCCCCCTTTGTAGGCTACTCGACCTCTGTAGTGTAAACGTGACACCATTCTTGACACCTCTCTGCCGTTTATCATACCGATCCAGAACTCCCCGTATGGAATGTCAAAAAACGTTTTCTTCAACGTACTTGGCAGAGAAACGGTCCTTTGTGTTTAACTCACACACATTCCCATGGTAGAAGGGGATGGAATAAGACAGAGGGTGATTCAGATATTTCCAACCCATCTCTTTACAACGGAACACACCCATCAACCATGTACCCATCCATGTCCAGAATGGCTGTCACCTCACCTAGCTTCTTCTTCAGCAGATCATTGTCTGGAGGGAATTCGTCTTCACCATAACCCTCATCTTCTTCTTTCTTCTCTTTCGGAACATCTACAGTTTGATCCATCCTTTTCAAGAAACAAAAACAAAAAAAAAACGTCACACCTCTGGTATAAGAGGTGTGACGTTAGTGTGTGAGTTTCATAATAATAACTGAAGACTTTCACCACCCCACTAAGTCGAAGTCGTTGTATCAGAATATCACATATCACACCCAGGAAGGTGACTGAGTTGATTATAAGAGACTTCTTGGAAGTAGATATAGAGGCAAAGACAAAGACTCATTCTATTGGACATTGGTGCATGGTCATATGGCATGTGCAAAAAAGAGGACAACCATTAGATGTCAAGAGACGCCGACGACGTTCCACCATCGTCGGGTAGTGCAATCTCCAACAGCGACAGTTGGGGGTTAGACAAAGCAATCTTAAATATTGTACGCCCCCTCTGAAAGGTCGTGGGATCGAGCGATCGGTAAGTTCTTCATAACGCGCTTCTTCCGGAGATGGGAAATTCCACAACATGGGTCCGCTTTCACAAAAATTGTAACGAACACTTCCGTAAATTTTACCATATACATAGTTCCGCGCTATGTTGGCCGAAGTTTCATGTCTGACAAAATCGTCCACCAAATAAGAAGGAATAAGTTCATCGGTATTAATTTTTAAACAGCTGTGACATTGGGCTGAAACTTGGCGGTAGAGCGTCCGGGTTCGGTACCAATCCCCACGATCTACTTCATAAGTAAATTCATACAATGCGATTCTTCTGATTCTTTGTCCCCTCGAATTGTTCACCGCATTTTGTACACCAACCATCCCCATCCAAATGGGGACATCCCCCCATACTTTAAACCACGACTGATTGAAGAGATCGTCTTTCATCTTTTTTCGTATCTTTTCTGCCATACTCACTTCTGCCATACTTACTTCTGTTTACTTGCTTCTTTGTTTGATTCTTCTCTGTTTCTTACTCGAGAGCTGAATGATTTCTAACCACTAATGCATGTTATTTATACGTTTCACAACACCCAGAGGCCTTTGCGGACTTTCAAAAAAAGAGGGGGGGAGGGGGGTACCCCCCACATTTTATTTCATTTTTTAGGGTATATATATCACGGTCCGGGGGGTGGGTAAAGTCACTTGAGCCGTGATCATCGAACGATAAGGAGCAAGAAACACAGCAAAATTCAAATTGTAAGTATGGAGAACCGGAAGAATCAGAAAGTACAGGCTCTCTCTTTCCCATAATTAATCTATCCTCTATCATTTTTTTATTTCAGCTGTAAGTATGAAGAAGACAATGATAAAGAATTACAAACTCCAATTTGGCTCTACATTTCCAAAGAAATTATTGAACATTAAGCGTATGGTTTTGGTGCGACGTCGATCGACCTGTTTGAACAATCGTTCGTCTAGAGCTGTGGTCATCAAAGAATGCAATCGATGCTACGATTGTTTCGAAGGAGTTCTGTGCGTTGTTTGTGGCAAATATGAAACAATTGAGACAAAGCGGCTGTACGAGTTAGGACGGATGGATGTGGTTTGGGAATGGGTTGGTGGAAACTACGTACCACCATAAATATCGGCCGTTTTGCTCATCATGCATCAAGAACAAAGTTTCCATCCATCCCAACCACATCCCTGGACCCTACCAAGATATGGTCTTGGCCATTAACAATGTTTCGTTACCCCCGGCCTGGGCCAGGAAACAATTTAACAAGTCGATTGTCTTCGACCGGAAAGATGGGAAGAAGGGGGAGACCCATAATTTGTGGAATACTGTTTTGGAAGAAGGCCACAAAGACGCCATTGTTATAAATTAAAAACTTTATTTAACTAATATGGTTGTCTTGTCTTTTTTTTATTCCAACAGACATTTGACAATATGAACAACGCCACTGAAAAAATGGGGGAGAACTTTACCTGTAAGTGATTGACTATGGGAACAACATTTTGAGGTCTGTGTGACTTATCGAATGATTACTTTTTACAGTGGACCCTTATCAAGGATTAAAGAAATATATAGCTACCCGAGATCATATCCATCTTTTTAACTCCAGCTTTTATTACATTCATCAATTTTTGCTTGGACAATTGGATGGCCCTATAGAAAGGCGTAGATTTCTTCAAGCCATCATGAAATGGGGGCTAAACACCAATAATGAATGGTGTGGTTGGCAACCTTTAAGAGTGGCGCATTATTGTGTGTCACACCAAACTCTAGCAACTATACTGACGCCGCCAATTACAATCGGTAATTCCAGCAGCACTTGGACCACCGCTACTACCACAGGGAGACCTAGGGAGACCTAAAACGTTAGAGGAGGTAACCTCCAATATTTTCATTCCGCCAACACCACCCCCCACCACCGTTGGTAGATCTTTCTAAAAAGACAAGAGACAAGAAACCAAAGAATGTAATAAATAATAGGCGCCGTTTAGAGATAATTAAGAACAGGATAAAGATGGCCAACAAAAAATGTACATTTTGAAAATTAATAAAAATACATTAAAACATTCAATCTTTTTTTTCTTCTTGTAGCGGATATGGACAAATTGGAAAAATATGCCAGTACAGGGGACCCCATTCATCTGATGGACAACCATTGCTTCTACCCCCTCTACCAGTTTCTTAATGGAGGTCTCTTTTTCTCTTCGGCGGCACGCCATGATTTTATGCGTGCAATTATCTATTGGGACCTCCACACGACCCTTTTCTGGACTTCATGGGGTCCACGGAATCTGGCACAATATTGTCTGGCAAGAAAACATTTAAAGAACTCTATGAGTTTGATTCGATGTTCATGAACACGTGCCCTCCAGAGAAACCCACAGAGGGACATTCAAATATACCCGTGCCCAAAATTGACCTGGTCCCAAGATACCTTGAAGATCTGTGCGATTATGTTCAAGAAATGGAACTACCCACCGCACTATTAGAAACCGAACGCATTCACCTCCACGGTTTTGACGATGCCGACAATTTAAAGACTGACGTCAAGAACTCCGATTCAGACAAAAGACCGCCCCATATTGATTGGTTGGACACTATTGAACAAATAAAAAACCCCGAGGTACCAGTCAGAAGAAGAGGGAGGCCTAGAAAACAGAAAATCACCGTTAGAGAAACAGACCTAACATCTTCTTCTTTTCATCTATTGTAAAAATTAAGAATACTTTCTTTTTGGGAAATCAAACCATTTTAATATCAACCAACAATAGTAATAAAAGCATTACACAACAGTGTTTCTTAGTCTTTTTTTATCATTTTTCTTCGTCTTCTGACCGTTCCTTCTTCTGGTCTTTTATTAACCCACTCGATGTAGTCACAGCGCATGTCGGGATCTTCACGCGTTAATCGACACGCGAAGTAACACCCTGTCTTGGCTTTAGTTGCACTCACACGACACTTTAAGGAATGACCACATTCAGGGAAGTCTGTGGCAAAGTTTAAACCATCTTTGTAACGACTTTTTAACGACTGGAATATCAAAGGCCACTCTTCATCCTCTTGACAGAATAACGTACAGGGGGTGGCTCCAGCTTTCATTGTCTTACGCGTTTGCCCACACTTGATGAATGTCTTTCCATCGGACTTGGAATCAAACGTCTGATAAGGAATGTGACAAAAACATTCGTTCAACTTGAGTGCTTGACGTTTCACTTCTTCTTCTTCTTCTTCTACTTCACGCTTCATACCCTTCACCTCTGCTGCGTCGACCTTGCCTCCACTCATCGTTCTTCACAACTGGTCTCTACATCCATGTCGCTCGCGCATTTATCAGAAAATGTGTCAGAAAACCATTCGTGGCATCGTTCCTGACTTCGATACAACTTCTGGTGAAAGGCTGTTTCTCCAATCGAAAACACTCCCACAAACATATTTGATATATGCTGCAATTCGTAACATTGCTTTCGAGCAACTACACGCTTCATCATTTCCTCACACGTCCAATGCCTTCTTACAGCCGTCACTAACAAAGTGGAACTCTCCAAACATTCCACTATTTCTTCATTCTCGGAGATCCATCTTATCTTGTTACAGGGCGTTCTTACCAAGGCCTTCATCTGTTTGACAGAAGTTCCCTCTTGCACAATTATCACTCTGCGTGAATCGCATTCATTGCTTTGAAATACGGGGCGTTCGTGATTATCACATTTTACCATGAACAACAGCCATACGTACAGAGGGGGTTCTCTGAACAGTATGGTACTCCAACATGACTTGGGTGACCACTCGGAATAGAATGCAACAAATCCTTGAACAACAAATACACTATGGCTGTTTGGTTTTCCTTCTTTTTCCCACACCACCACTACTTCTTCATCCAAAGCCTTTTCAGTTGGTTTATAAATTTTGTCCTCTTGACTAAACAGCACTCGGTATGGATAACCCTTGGTTAATGAACTTGTTAAAAAATGGTGAACGTTTCTTCCATCGTTCTTTAACAACCAAGCAAAATCATCTAAAATACAACGGAGTTTTGTTGTATAACATACCCGAACGGATCGGTATCGAGAAACATAACGGATCCTCAATTTCCTTGAAACGTAGCACCAACTCGTAGCAGCTCATGGTGAAGACTGATCGCTCTCATTCACCTCATTCTTTTTTGTAGACTTTTGGGGTTCTTCCCAACATTCATAGCATTCACTATAAGCGTGGAGACAATACCAACAACTCAAGATAAAACAATATTTCAAACAAAATTTCAACATATCTGGAGGTTCACTCTATATCAATCGTAACTGAACCATTCATTGTCCATTTCCTTTTCATGTAGCAACCTTTCTAGTTCTTCTACTTTCAGTCGGAGGCGGATAAGATCTAACTTCATCTGTTTATTTTCGGCAATCAAAACTTCTAGTTGGTTTTTCTCTTCTTCAAATTCTTTCGTCATGACTATGTCGTTGTGTCGGTCATGACTGACTGGTTTTCCCGCCGCACTTCCCTATGTACCCATCCTTGTACGCTGACCAGTACTGTCCGACATTTTCAGCCGCTGACTCCAAGTTATTTTGTCTGGAGGCTCACTTTGTGGAATAATCGCTGACCAGTAGGCCCCCTTCCTTTTTACAGGACCGTGGGCTCAAGATGGTCGGTGATCTGAACTAACCTCTATTACTACTAACGTTGCAGTACAAGAGTTCTGCAATGTCATTAAATGTAAGACCTCATAAAGTTATTGAAGCTGCACAATGGTTCATGAGTACCGTATTTACTCGAATAGACGCCGCGGCGTTTATTTAAATTTTCATGACTCAGGTGCGGCGTTTATTCGGGGGCGGCGTTTATTCGGGGGAGGCGTTTATTTAATACCGTAATCCATTTTATTTCAAGATAAAAAGTGCCTTACCGTATTGACAAAGTGTAAGAAGCAAAAAATCCTTAAAAACCGTAACAGAAACAAGCTTTCAATATTAAAATGTCATGGTAGGTACTGTTTTTTCATTGCTTAACGTTACAGTACGTAAACCCTACTCAATCTCAATGTCAGAGTCCCCTTCGTTATCAGAGTCTATAAGCTCCAACACTGGGTGCGCTTCTTCCACATCAGAGTCAGTACATTCCGTAAAAGGATTGGAATCTGGCTCATTTAGGATCCCTAGCTGTGACTTGAGCATGGCTTGTCCAGCATGGCAAGGCTGTCCTTCCTTAAGGCAGTGAATCGTGTCATCCTTTGCTCCATCCGCCGGAAGGTTCAATGCGCAACTTGGGAAAGATTTCTGGATAATTTCAACGGGTAGTTCGTTCCAAGAATCGAGAATCCACTTTAAAATAGTTCTTCTCGGGGGTGCTTTCAGATTCCCAGCAGCTGTTTCTTGGTATAATCCAACTGTACCTAGCCACTCGTCATATTTCTCTGTGCACAATGACTTGAATGGCTTGTTCCAGCTAACATCTGGAGCTTGGATGTATTTTGTACAACCTCCCGGTACAATTACCCGATCTATTTTCTTAGATCGTATCGCATCAGAAATGCTGTCTTCAATGTGACACTCATATGAGTCCCATGCTAACAGCCTACGCTTGAATGAAAATATCCCAAGAACAGAGTTGACCCAGACATGAGTTAATTCAGTGTTCATCCATGCATTTGTCGACGTTGCAACAACTGCTCGATGTTTGAACTCTTCGTTTAACGCTGCAACTTCACGTTTGGCACCTTTGAACACCACCATAGGCTTTAGCTTTGTTCCGTCTGCCTTGGCAGCTAAACAGACAGATACTCTTGACTTTTCATGGCCAGTCGTTTTCAGAGTGATGGACTTCTTTCCAGTTGTGTCAATTGTAGTTTCTGACACCATATCGCACCAAACTGGAGTTTCGTCCATTGCAATAATGTCAGAGGGGCCATAATTGTGTTGCTTTTGTAGTCGCTTAACTTGAATTATGTATGATACAAGTTTTCCGAGCATTTTATCTGGATCTTGTTGAGCAACCGATGTCTTTCTTCTCAATGATAAGCCATTTCTTTTCATGAATCGACACAGCCAACCTCTTGAAGCTTTGAAGTCTTCGTCAACGTGGTTTCCTTCCGTCACATCACGATAAACAATTTCAGCTTTCTTCATAATATGCTTGCATGAAACTCGAAGACCACGAGACCGCCTGTTTTCTATCCACTCCAGTAAGACTTCTTCCAATCTTGTACTCAAGGGTTTTCTGCCACCTCCATGCAATCTGCTCCGTTCTTTTCCTTTCTTAGTACCAAGCAAAACAAAAAATGTTGTTTTTGTTTGCTCGCCACTCTCTCACTCTCTTTTCATCAACTTGAAACCGGCGAGAAGCTGGTCGATTGCCGTTCGATTCCGCGAAAGTAATCACTTGTTTCTTTACTGCAAGACTATACTTCTGTCTTCTTTTACCTTTATGGGAAATTATGTCTTTCGAGTCTTTTATTCGGGTCTGCCATCGTCGTAGACTACCAAGCGAAATGTTTGTGAAACCATCTAGATCACACGAGATAACAAAGTGTTTGGCGGCGGGAACTAAAGAGTTTCACATGACAAACTTGACAGTTTTCACATGCTAACTTGTAAGTTACAAATCAGATAAAACTAGTTTGTCGCGTCAAGGTTCACGGAAGCTCGCAAATGGTAGTAAGAATCACTAAAATGGCAAGGGCTTTATCTGTTGAATTTAAGATGTATTTTAAAGTAGACTTTGAAACAGTTATTCGAGGACATCACGTTTACAAGTCTGTATGGACACCCGCGAAAGATCACGAACTACAATGTAAGCAAGACACGCGTGCCGAAGCAAAAGAACACGATCCGAACGCCATTGTGTCTACTTGGTATCAGAGTGTGATGAGAAGAAGCTTGTTGGCCATGTTCCGATTGAACTATCACGACTATTGAAAAACTTTCTGGACGCAAATGATGAAAACAAACTCTGTGCACAAATCACTGGCAAGAGAAAAAGAGAAGTTGGGCTTGTTGTACCCGCACATTTCACAGCATTCACTACAGAACTGCGAATCGCCACCATTCTAGAAAGGGAGCTTAGTGAAAGGGCCAAAAAGTATACTCATTTCGAGCTGAACAACATTGGCACTCAAGGACAAAAATTCCCATTGCTGATGTAGACATGTTTGTGCTGTCTAATTAAATATATTTGTATTGAAACCAATAGTTGATTTTCTTCAAATAAACGCCGCATTCAGGTGCGGCGTTTACTCGGGGGCGGCGTTTATTCATATTTTTGCTCTCAAGTGCGGCGTTTATTCGGGGGCGGCGTTTATTCGGGGGCGGCGTCTATTCGAGTAAATACGGTAATAGTAGTCTTTATAAAGATGAAGGTATTGTGTTAAACCAAGACTGGGTTAATCATTACAATGAACAAGTTTCACAACATGAAAGTAACAATGGATCTGATCAAGAATCAGTCACAGATGAACAAAGTTCTAATAATGAAGACGGCCAAAAAACCAGACAATGACAATGACTGGAGTGAAGTTGAAGCAGAAATTCCTGCAGGTGTTACTGACACTATGCTAACACCAACTGACTTTTTAGAAGACAATGAACGGCAAACTATTCTCAATGTTGCACCAGCTGAGGGCAATAGACCATTGAGTGTATTCAGAGATAAATATTCTGAAGAATTAGCATACCCTGGAATATTTCTTGGTCAGAAAAGACCAGAAATTAAAGAACGCATGGTTAAAGTCCACTATAGTGATGTCTGTAAATCTGAACTCAGAAGGTCAGATAGAAGAGCAGCTATGTGCGTTGAAAATATATTCTATAAAACCAAAAAGCTGAAAATGAAAATCCTTTTAGGGAAATCACAAATTGCACTAAGAAAATGCAAGGGAAATAGCAGAACCCTAAATGCAGGGCACTTAAAACAACAAGGAACATTAGACAGCTTAATTCGTCATGATGAGGGATTTAAATTCCTTAGAGCATTAAGAGGATCACCTCAATACTTTGAAAAAGCCAAGAAAGACCTTTTTGCAATGATAAGACAGTTAGGTCCAGCTTCACTATTTTGTAGTTTCTCATCAGCAGAAACACAATGGATACATCTATTAAGAATACTTGGTCAACTTGTTGATCATAAGCAATATACTGATGAAGAACTAGAGAACTTAAACTGGGAAGAAAAGTGTAGATTGATCCAAAGTGATCCTGTAACTTGTGCTAGACATTTTGACTATCAAGTTAGTCAGTTTCTCAGTAACTTTCTCTTAAGTGATGCTGCACCACTAGGAAAGATTGCCAACTGGTTTTACAGAGTAGAATACCAACAAAGAGGTTCACCTCATATTCACATGCTGATATGGCTTGAAGATCCACCTCAATTTAAAATAGACAGTGATGCCGATGTGACATCATATATTGATAATATAATTACTTGTCAAAAACCAATAGACAACCCTGAACTACTTAAACTAGTCAATAGGCAAATACACAAACATTCTCATACTTGTCGCAAGAATACGAAAAGGGAGTGTCGATTCAATTATCCACAGCCTCCCATGAGGCAAACAGAAATACTGTATCCTCTAGACACTGATATGCCTCGAAGTGAAATAAAAATACACAAAGATTCTTGGAAATCAATCAAAAAGCATCTACAGTCCCGCCCAAAAGTCTGTCACGCACCGAAACGATATATTGCCTCATTTCCCGATATATCGCCAAAAGTGACAATATATCGCTTGGGCGATATATCGCTTGGGGCGATATATCGTTTAAAACGATATATCGCTTAATCGATATATCGTTTGACGGCAACCGATATTTCGCCTGGACAGCAACCGAAATATCGCCTAACCGAAATATCGCCTAACCGAAATATCGCCTAACCGAAATATCGCCTAACCGAAATATCGTCTTACCGAAATATCGTCTAGGCAGTCAAACTGATTTTGAAATACGGTACTCGAAATATCGGTTTGACGGCCGGCATTTAAGGACAGTGTATTTCACGGCTAAAGGAAATCGCCTAAGTATTCATTGGTGCAAGAATGAAAGGGTTTTTCGGTTAAGTTAGTTTACTGTCCGAAAAAAATAGAGGAAATGATTACAAATTTGTCATGTATATGTAAACATGCTTCCGTTTCACCAGACTAACATGCCTGCCTGGCACCTGAACAATTAACGAACACGCCATCGTCGCCGGCAATGAATTACATGTATCGTTCTTCAACCTATCGTGGATCTTTTTACGATCCATGAAACTATCAACAAGATTAAAACATTTCTTTATCTTGAATAAAGAAGTTTGAAAAATTGTAACACAACCAAGTTTGACGAACACGGCCGTTTATTTCAATCTTCCCATGGGATTTTTGACAATCACGGCCGCAGTGAATTAGCATTTTCACTATGACAACATAACACTCCATCGTCAGTGCGGGTAATAGAAGTGCTAAGTTTTGTCACTGGGATAGTGGGAATTCAAATTAAATCTTTCATGTTCTCACATCTAACGAACAAGAAATACTCACTTTTATGAATACGACGATTGAAATTTATGCTAAAGTTCAGCGTGATTTTCACGTGCTCACACATCATGTGTCAATCAAGTGTCTCAAACATAACATTCCCACGTGCACGCTAATGAACCTGAGATTTTAGAACTGATAATGCCGAAAGTTGATGAGAAAGACACCCGGTATAAAAGATGTTTTATTTTGAAGCAGTCGTAGGATTGTATTGGATCGTGATTTCAAGAGTTCATTTAAACTTTCGCCTTTACATGAAAGAAGCTTCATGTATCTTTAAATACTTTACAATAGGTTTGATTTCTTCTAATTAATTCAATACTGTGCAAAGAACATTACGCTTGATGTAAAAATTGTAACGGAACCAAGTTTGACGAACACGGCCGATAATTTCAATGCTCCCATGGGAGTTTTGACAATCACGGCCGCAGTGAATTAGCATTTTCACTATGACAACATAACATACCAGCACATACATAGTGAACACTCCATCGTCGCCGGCAATGAATTACATGTATCGTTCTTCAAACTATAAACGGGTTAAAAAACATGTCTTTATCTTGAATAAAGTTTTAGTTGTAATACAAATATGGCTGTGAATTTCAATGTTTGTTTGCCTTCCCATGGGATTATCTTCTCAGTTTACAGAATCAAAAGTAACAAATCAGCGTGCGAGAAATTATTTGGCAAAAATGTAAACAAGCGTCGCGGGCTAGTGCAGCTCAGAGATCGAGATTTCCAAGTGATCAGGTTTTCACTGTAATTTGTTCCCCACTATTA
This sequence comes from Actinostola sp. cb2023, assembly GCA_033675265.1. Lineage (NCBI taxonomy): Eukaryota > Metazoa > Cnidaria > Anthozoa > Actiniaria > Actinostolidae > Actinostola > Actinostola sp. cb2023. The sequence goes on along the minus strand of JAUJYZ010000873.1, from coordinate 200,898 downwards.
AACAAAAAGTTTGTTGCTTTGGCCACGCATCATGTAGTTGGCTCACCTATTAAAAGGTTTCTCGCCGAGTTTAAGCATCATGTATACGGCGAACGCCAAATGTCTGATTGACTGAAAGACTTTTAATTTCGCTTTCAAAGCCTCAAATAAACGGGAAAACTTTCAAATGAATACTTATGTTTTAAAGAACGAGAAAATGACCTCGTTTACGTCTAAACACGAAAGGAGGGAGAGCAACTGCAGCAAAACCATGATCACGTGTCGTACAGTTTCGCCGTTCTCTCCAAACATGTGAACGATCGTGTGGATATTCCGCTGAAAGCTCATGGAAAGATCACTTGACATTTTTCCAGTAATCAATATAGAAATGTTTTATCAGACCAATCACCCGAATTGTTGTTTGACAACAAACAAAATGGCATGGCAATGGTGAACCGATATATCGCTTGGTCAACCGAAATATCGTTTACGGTAGCCGAAATATCGTTTGACAGCAACCGATAAATCGCTTGGTCAACCGAAATATCGTTTGCGGGTAACCGAAATATCGTTTGCTGGTAACCGATATATCGCCGAAAAAGCGTGACAGACTTTTGGGCGGGACTGTAGATGATATGATAGAAGGTGAAGATATTTCCTTTGATCAGTTACTGCTTGATCTCAATGTCACAGAAGATAACTATTTACTAGCTATAAGTTCATCGCTTAATACACCTACAGTATTTTTAAAACGAAATCCAAATGAATTGAGGATAAATAATTACAATCCTGCTTGTCTTAGTGCATGGAGAGCCAATATGGACATCCAGTTTGTATTAGATGTGTATGCATGTGCTGTATACATAGTCAATTATATCTCTAAGGCTCAAAAAGGAATGAGTGAACTTTTAAGAGAAGCTTGTAATGAAGCAAGGAAAGGAAATGCTAGTATAAAACAGCAAGTGAGAGACATCGGCAGTAAATTTTTGAATAATGTTGAAATAAGTGCTCAAGAAGCTGTGTACATTGTTTTACAACTTCCTATGAGAAAGGCATCTCGGCAAGTTATATTCATAAACACTTCACCTCCTGAAGAGAGAGTGGAGCTTGTAAAGCCAATCAGTGATATTAAAGATATGGAGGATGATTGTGAAGAAATCTACACTAGTGGTTTATTAAAAAGATATTGTAAGCATCCAGCAAAACTTGAACACTTGACACTTGCAGACTGGGCTGCATGGTATGATTCATGTGGGACACCATATGTAAAACAATAAAATGAATTAGATACTGATAATCTCCCATATGAGACATCTATAGATGATGATCGAAATGATGATGATGATGATAAACTTTGTAACAAAGAGCCTTCTAGTAAAACCAAGAAAAGAACTAAAGCTAGAGTAATAAGAAGTGTTTGGTTCAATAAGGAAGCTGAACCAGAAAAGCACTACCGTGAGCTTATTATGCTTTTCACTCCATGGAGAAATGAAGAAACTGATTTAATTGGTTTCTGCTCCTCATATCAAGAACGCTGTATACTACTATCCAATATGATCAATGAACAAATGAAACAATATGCTGTCTGTAATGAAGACTTTAATGAAATACAAGAAGAAATGAATAGATTGGAGGAAACATATGACTCTATAGCACCTGGTACTCGAGTGTTGAACACCAAGACTAGGCTGAAGGTAATACAGATTTACATCCTGATTTCAATGAGAACTACAACCTATCAGATGACGTTGGCATTCCTTCAGTTGATTCAAACACTCAGCCATTAATATTGAATGAATTACAAGATGATGAATATAGACACATGGTACAAATGTTGAATAAAGAACAAAAGGAATTCTTCTATCATGTACTACATCTAATAAAAACATCTGATGAACCATTCTATTGCTTTCTTAGTGGAGGAGCAGGTGTGGGCAAATCACACCTGACAAAAGCACTCTATCAGGCAGCCTTAAAGTATTATAACACTAGAGCTGGTATGAACTTTAGTGAGATTAAGGTGTTAATGCTAGCCCCTACTGGTAAAGCAGCATATAATATCAAAGGTAATACAATACATAGTGGTCTTGCAATACCTGCATGTCAGTCATTAAGGAACTACAAACGCCTTGATTCAAGTAGACTGAATACATTAAGATGTCAGCTTGGTGGAGTCAAACTGATATTCATAGATGAGATATCCATGGTTGGTAACACTATGTTTAATGTACAAATCAACAATAGACTCAAAAATATCAAAGGTAGTTCACTGCCATTTGGTGGAGTTAGTATTATTGCTATTGGTGATTTATTCCAACTGCAACCAGTGATGGATGGTTATATATTTAAAGATATGGGCACCTCTGATTATAGTATTCTTGCTCCCAATATATGGCAAGAACATTTCAAAATGTTTGAACTGCATGAAATAATGAGACAAAGAGAAAGCAAAAACTTGGCTGAGATGTTAAACAGGCTAAGAGAAGGGAAGCATACTACTGAAGATATATTGAAATTCAAAGAACGAATAATAGAACCCAACAGTTGTCACTATCCCAAAGATGTTCCTCACTTGTTTATACAGAATGCAAAGGTCAATGATTTTAATGACAAAGCTCACCGTGCTATATCAGGTACTAAGTATAGTATTAAAGCACATGACAGTGTCATAGGTGCTGAGTCTCAAGAACTGAGGGATAAAATCATAAAGCAAATACCTGGTGATCCTAGGAAAACGAAACAGTTGCATTCGATGTTAAATATTGCCGTTGGAGAGAGAACCGAAATCTCTCTTAACACAAGAACAGATGACGGTATGACAAATGGTGCTGGTAATGTGATTAAACACATACAAGTACATCAAACAGACAGACCGTCTGGTATAATATGGGTCCAATTTGACCATGCTGATGTTGGTGAGAAAACCAGACATGATAATAGACAGTTGTATGTCCAAGGTATTGAACCTACATGGACACCTATCAAACCTATTACTACACAGTTTGCAGTGGGTAGAAATAGATCTGTACAAGTTGTTAGAAAACAGTTTCCACTGAGACCTGCTGCTGCCAAAACCATTCACAGATCTCAAGGTGACACTGAGACTAGAGTTGTTGTTAACTTTGATACTAGAAGAGCAATAGCTCATATACACTATGTAGGACTAAGCAGAGTAACAACTATAGAAGGTTTATATATAACGGATCTGTGTGAGAACAAAATAGCTGTTAGTAATGATGTACACCAAGAAATGAAACGTCTAAGATCTGAAGGCAAACTTAGTCTTTGCTTATCACCTGTCTACAGAACTGAAGAAATACCTTTTAAACTGTGTTTTTTAAATGCACATTCATTGCATAAACACATTGAAGATGTACGTAGAGACTTGAATTATTCAAGCACTGATGTCAGTATATTCTCTGAAACAAGATTCAGTCACTCAGACAGTGATGATATGTATAGTATTGATGGATATAGTTTATTTAGAAATGATGGTACATCAACTGGTAATGTAAGGCCCTTTGGAGGTACAGCAGTGTATAATCGTACTGACTATTATCCTGGCTATCCATACTGCCATAATACTAATGGGATTGAGATCACTGTCATGAGATTCTTGAATCTTCCTCATGTTACAATCATAGGAGTATATCGCTCACCTAGAGTACCACTAAGACAAAACTATGTGTAGCGTTAAGTGAAGTTTTGGACCAACCATCATCACGTGACAATATCTTTATTGGTGACTTCAATGTCAACTGGTTTAATGAAACAGAAAGAGCAGGTCTTTATAATCTCTTTGTAAGCCATAATTATAGACAACTAGTATCTAACTATACTACTGATAGCAAGACTTGTATTGACCACATATATACCAATCTACCAGAAGCACAAATAAAAATGCTTATTTTAGAAACATACTTCAGTGACCACAAAGGTATTTGTACCTTGGTAAATTGTTTTTAGAGTAACTTTTGTTAAATAAATTTATTAAGTTAATGTATTGTATAGATCTTACAACTTCCCAGTACAAAAAGTAAAATTGCACACTTATTTCTAAGATCACAAAGCAATTTGTGCAATTTGTTAGAACCTTGACAAATGTTTTATATCATTGCTATTTAGATAAAATAGGCAATTAAAAGTCATGTTATTGATAATAAAATTCTATGAATAACTACAGTATTTATCCTTTTTTTCAGTCAATCTTCACAAAAGAAAAAACACGAAGCAACTTCTACAGAAGGTAATTTTGATGATTGTGGAATAAATTACTCATTCCTATCAATCTTCTCAAATTTTTTCTTTTCGATTTATTTAATCGAAAATCAACATAAATTTGATAATTCGTCGATTTTTATTATCAGTAAAAGGACAAAAAAATAAATATCCTCACACTCTGCCACAATGCAACTACATGTATACACAAATCCATTAACTACTTTTACAACACCACACAGTCTTAAAAATTATGTCAATTTGTTAACTATATTAAATAAGCACTAATGCTTATTTTATATTTAACCCTTTGACTCCCACGGCGCCCGAAACCGCCCGTAAAAAATCGATACTGCTTTGAAAAATTCTAACTTTCTGAATTTTCGTAACATCGATCTCATGGCCAGTTATTAGTGACAACTAGATAACTCTTCATATTTTAACCTCAAGTAAACTGACTTACAGGTCCGATTTCTGGGCATTAGTTCAATTTGTTTGCCATAAAAATCAAAAATGCGTGTTTTTGACGCAATTTTACACCTCGAAAATGAACGACATTTGACTTGGATTTTCTTCCAAAATACATCCTTGCGAAACAAAACGCCACTTTCTCAGCAAACTTCCATCTCTCTTCTTGATATAGTCGTGAATTTTGCCCTCTCTTTTCCTTAACTCGCCGAACAATAGCCATTTCCTTAGGACCACTTTCGCTAACACGTGTTTTCCTTCTGCACGCCCGAAAAGGATGCCGGGAAACATCCGGGAATTTCGGCATAGATCTCCCCCGAAAATCCCTCTTTTAAGAATATATAGAGTGTCGAGCCACTCGGTCCTACAGGCAAAATATTGCACCGGTTGCATCCTTTACAAGTCCAAAGTCGCCAAAAATGCCTTTGTAGGTCCTGGAATCCAACACAGAAAGACCAGAGAGACGATTTCACAATTGAGACCGCCATTTTGAATTTCCAAACGGCAACGTCGAAATGTGATCGTGAATTCGTATCTAAACTCCTGATTTCTTCCAGGAGAACGGTCTCTACCACACCAGTCAAGCTTAATGATGCTGTCCTGGGGGCTTCTGTGGTGAATAATGGCTATAAACACTCTAAAAATGCAAAATTGACCGATCCTAGTAGCTACGAGATGCCGTTCCTCGAGGAGATTCACCAAAAGAGAAAGATTATGTCAGAACCTGAGCCCGTGGGCTTTCAGAACTGTCAAGATTTCCATGGAAACCCCTTATATGGAATCGAAATTTCCTATGGCGTGATTAGGTCCAGAAAATCGCTAAAAAACTCAAAAATCTCTGGGTGTCAAAGGGTTAAACATTTTTAGATTCACCACTGGAGGGCTATATTCACACGCGAAGCCCAGTGAAAACAGTCAAAAACACCCGATCACCATATTTTGACTGCTTCATACAAACAGATGATAAAAGCAAGGTCCGTGCAGTGTGTTATGACCCGCAAAAAAGAATCAGTTTTCAACAAGCTTATCAATCCAAGTCACTGATAAAAATCAGTGCAGTGAAGCGCCAAGCCAGTAACAGTTTTAGTGAACAAATGGAAGAATTCAAAGTAATAAAACAAGCGAAAATTGTTCCAACAAAAACCACTTTTCAATACAACACAGCCATTGGATCATCGCTGCATACAGTAGAAGAAGCCCTTTCAGGTGGTCTTTATAAAACAATTGACATCAAAGTGAAAGTAATGAGTAAAGCCACCAATAAGCAAGCCATAGTCTACAATGGCAAACAAATTATGAAGGTTGATTGCATTGTTGCTGATCACACAAATACTATCAAGTTGGTACTATGGGAAGAGCACATAGACAAGGTTGACTGTGGAAAGACCTATCTTTTTAAAACTGTCAAAATCAGAATTTTTGATGATACAAAGTACCTAAGCACAAACCAATCCACTACAATTGAATTACAAAGTGACTTACAAGACATCAATTTGAATGCTAACGATATTAAAGATAATATTATTGAAGGTCAGTGCATTGGTATTCAACTGAAAAAGCAGCCAGCATGTGTAGCTTGTAACACTTGCTTTGAAGAGCCACTTCCAACAGATAATCCAACAATGACATGCAAAAGTTGCAAAATAACAACATTGTCAACAACATGCAACCACAAACTTGTCTGCCAAATGATGGTGAAAACAAAAAGTGGCAAGTTACAAAACTACACATGCTTTAATGATGCTATCGAAAGCTTTTTAGCTAGCATCAATGACAACACTGATGTCAATGATATCGCACTTGATGATTTACAAAAGCTAATACTTCAAGCTGGTTTGAAACAAATGATTGTTGATAATTCTTCACAAGTACTCTATCAATTTCTGTTGTAGTCATTACAAACAACACATGTTGCCATTAGAGTTATATGGTGTGATAAACATCACAACATTTTATATTTACGTTACAGTTCCAATTGAAAAATTATAGTTATCCTATAAATTTTAAGTACCAATGGTCTAAACATTGTTAATATAATTATTTTGATTGTTACAGATTATATTTGCATTATTTTTATTTAGCAATTTTTGACAAGTAATCATATCTATCAATTCTGTTGTGGTGATTACAAACAATACATATTTCAGTTAGAGTTGTATGGTGCGATCGTGTCATAAACATCACAACATTTTATATTTACGTTACAGTTGCAATTGAAAAAACTATTGAGTCATCCTGTGAATTTTAAGTGCTCACATGATAATAAAGTTATTTTTAAAACTCTATTATTGTCTTTTTAGTTATTTCTAGATAGATACACCTAGATACACGTCCATTTACAAAAATACAAAATAGTAAAAAGGAATTAATTAGAGAAACAATGAGCCTGAGTTCAGCTTGAGTGTATTTCTTTTGTTTCTCTAATTAATACCTTTTTACTGTTTACTATTTTGTATTTTGAAAATTGAATATAATATAATGTTGATAATCTGCTTTACACTGCACTAAATTACAACTTTAGAGCTTTTTTCCTTAGCAGTAGCCACATGCTACGTAGACTGCCTATTTTTTATACTTTGTTCTCGGAAGTATTTGGCCATCACGAGCAAAGGTGGACAGGCATATGCCAGACTGTTTTAAGGAATTCTAGATGTCGGGGAATTATTAACGCAGCTGAAATGAAAGTACAGGCCCAATCTAGTATGGTTTTAAAACAGTTGTTCATACTCATCCTATAAATAAGAGCCACAATACATACAAAGGCAATATTGTCATTGCTCCATCGGACGAAATAATCCATATAACCCTTCTCTATGAGGGATCTATCTCCAACAAAGAGTTGGTTAAGAAGTCTGGTCTCTTAAATCTACTTCAGCAGGGAGATCAGCTTATGGCTGATAAAGGCTTTGTCATCCAAGACTTACTGACACCAATTGGGTGTGATGTAACCATGCCTGCATTTCTTTCTAGTAAGAAACAGTTTTCACAGGGCGAATTGCTAGAAGCAAAGAAATACACAATGTGCGTGTGCATGTCGAAAGGGCTATAAGGCGGGTGTAGGAGTTTCACTATTTTGATAGAGTTAACAATGCAGGGAGCATTACTCAAGCCTGGACTGTAGCTTGCCTGATTCATGCTCCAATTTTTTAGTAGATATATAACAATATTTTTTATATACAGTGGAACCTCTATTAAGGGGACACCTTCGGGACCAGGGAAAGTGTCCCCTTAATGGAGGTGTCCCCTGAATAGAGGTTGGGCGGGGTTTGTTAATAATTAACCACCTAAACAAAAATGCCTGTTTTCTTTACTTGGAATGCAGCCATTTATTTATTCAACAGTCAAATACATGATTTAAGCTTACAACGGCAACTTTGGACTGTTTAAATTTCGATTTGACTTTGTACATAGATTAGTTTAGCCGGGTAATTATATGATTACCAATATACCTCTTTAGCTTCGTATGTAAATTGCCCATTTCAAACCATGTGATGTAAACATGGTGTTCTCTGGAGAATTAGTCCTTTCAATATGAACGAATAAATTTCAAAAATATAAAGGAACAATTCTCCAGAGAATATCATGTTTACATCACATGGTTTGAAATGGGCAATTTGCATACAAGCTAAAGAGGTCTAATAGAGCGAATTCGTATATCGCACTTTTACATGCTAATGAGCTCTGAATATTCTAATGAGCTCTTTGGAGTTGCGCGAACCAAAAAAATCCTTGCAAATGCGTTTCGTACTCGAACAAAAATCCCAATTCCCAAACAACGTAAAACGTATGATAACAAAACAAGTGTTTTAATAATAGATGTTTTAAGAGCAGGTGAATGAGAAAATCAAGCAAAGTTGGAAATGAAATTTTTTCACCCACCTTGAAATTTTGTGTGCAGGTAGACCACCCAGGGGGGTGCACAAAACCACCCCATGTTGGGGTCATCAAATACATTGTTGCCATAGAAACGGCAATTGTTCCTTCTGGCCCATGTGCCACAAATTCAACCCAAAATGCCCTCCAGTAAAGAGCAAATGAATGAGGCTCGTTCTCCGGCGCATTTAAACCAATGTTATTCAAATTTGTTCCACAAGCAGGGCAACTCTTCTAGTTTTAACAAATGGTCAATCACTACAATTCGATTTGAGTATTCGCTCAGAAAATCAACACTTAACAAGGGACCATGTCATCCATTTTGATAGACATGAGAAACAGGCCAAATTATTTGGCTGATATCTCCTAAAGTACGCTCTTCTAAGATATGATACTTTTATCACAACTTCTATAGACATTGATGTTTTAAATTCTAGAAAACGTTTTTGGGGGAAAATTTATAATTTTACGGTGGGGGGTTCGTACCATTTGAGGGAAATGGTCAAAATATGAAAAATTAGTCTTGTTGTAGCTCGATTATTTCACTTAAAAACCAATTTCATTTACTAAATATCACTATAAAGGCAATTCTTATTATCTCCTAAACACATTCAATCCAATTGTTGAAAGTCTGAAGACGCGAAGTCTGAGAAATAAAAATTAATAAAAGACCTACCTTGCGAATTTGGTCACTTTTCACAATGTCGGTCTAATCGAGGTGATTTTATCCTGATTATTCCACATTCTTGGCCATACATGGTGCAGTCACTAACAGGCATGAAAAGCTCTTAAATTACAACTTTAAGATGTCCAGATTAAGATAACCTTTGTTTATCCCGCTCACACAAACTGCACAGCTATCGAAGGACCAAGTCGTACAAGAGCGTAATATTGACGATCACTTCAATCGAAGCAGTAAAATCCCTCCATAGAGCTGCATATATGGTTCAAGCACTTTGTTATAAACTCATGGTGTATTCTGATTACTGTTATGTGCTGAAATGTTGCCATTAAAAACCTTTAAAACGACAAGATAGAAGTTTCTTGTTCGTATTGTAAAAACCGGAAATATCATGCGAATGTCAACCGCTGACCGGAAACGAGACCACTACGAAACAAAATACCCACCAATAAATCAAGAAAGACGTATTTTAATCTATCCATTGATTTCAAATATTTAAAAACTCTTTAAGTCGAAACAATAATAATTCGCCTATCTATAATAGTTTACTGAAACCCGGCCATACCAATCGATAATTCCGATAATCGATAATATTCAATAATCAATCGATTAATGTTGAAAATCGATGTGTGACCTTCAATATATTATTATTATTAATTGTTATTATTATTATTTATTATTATTATTATTAATTGTTATTATTATTATTACTTTTATTTTTATTATTATTATTATCATTTTCATCGATTACCATCGATTTCATATCGATTATTATCGATTTTCAACGATGCTTAGAAATCTTTGAAGTGGATGCGCAATATAACATAACATATTTTATTGAAGACTTGTGCCTCCCATACAGAAATCATAACATTATAGCTCAACGAACTAGCTCAAAGTTAACTAATAAACATGTAATACAACTTTTACTTCAAGCGGAACTTCAACCTCGACGTGAAAAGAACACTCATTATACCATTTCACGACATACTTTTGTACAACAGCAACGCGCTAACTTTGCGGTAGATGAACTGACGCTCTGTTGTTCGTGTTCGCTGCAGTTGGTGCCCGGGGGGGAGGAGTACTCCCATATATGGGCTATACAGGGACGTGCCGCTGGACATGGTATGGTTTTTTACTTCTCTGTCCTGAACAGGGCTGGGTATATAATTTTATGTGAGTCTGTCCTAAACAGGGTATGGTAATGCACGATTGTCGTCGTTAAATATGGTTTTAACCGGTATTTAGCCATCCGAGATCAGAGATGCTTGCCGATCTTTAGCAGGTCACCAGTCAACATATAAAACATGTTAAAATTGCGTAAAAGAAGACAGTGTGTATTTTCAGCCCTTTGTCCTAAACAGGGTCCTAATAGAGGGTGTTGTCCTAGACAGGGTCAGGGTTTCAAACCCTCAGCTGCACCCCTATACCCAAACATGGGTCAAGTACTCCCTCCTCGCGTGTGTTTTTTCCGTTGCGTTACGTTCAAGAGTGTATTGTGACAAGTGTGATACTCAAGTGACGTGTTGGACCGATGTGTGATCTGAATATACTATATAATATACTGTATATAAAATATAATATAGTTGGGGTTGAGGGTTATTGCACATAGATCCGTTTCAAATTAAATTCTGACACTGAGTCGTCGATAACTGAAATATGTTGAACGTTTGAAGTTTTTACTCGGAGTGGTCTCATTTCCGGTCAGCGGTTGACATTCGCGTGATATTTCCGGTTTTTACAATACGAACAAGAAACTTCTATCTTGTCGTTTTAATGGTTTTAATGGCAACATTTCAGCACATAACAGTAATCAGAATACACCATGAGTTTATAACAAAGTGCTTGAACCATATTTGCAGCTCTATGGAGGGATTTTACTGCTTCGATTGAAGTGATCGTCAATATTACGCTCTTGTCCTTCGATAGCTGTGCAGTTTGTGTGAGTGGGATAAACAAAGGTTATCTTAATCTGGACATCTTAAAGTTGTAATTTAAGAGCTTTTCATGCCTGTTAGTGACTGCACCATGTATGGCCAAGAATGTGGAATAATCAGGATAAAATCACCTCGATTAAACCGACATTGTGAAAAGTGACCAAATTCGCAAGGTAGGTCTTTTATTAATTTTTATTTCTCAGACTTCGTGTCTTCAGACTTTCAACAATTGGATTGAATGTGTTTAGGAGATAATAAGAATTGCCTTTATAGTGATATTTAGTAAATGAAATTGGTTTTTAAGTGAAATAATCGAGCTACAACAAGACTAATTTTTCATATTTTGACCATTTCCCTAAAATGGTACGAACCCCCACCATAAAATTATAATTTTCCCCAAAAAACGTTTTCTAGAATTTAAAACATCAATGTCTATAGAAGTTGTGATAAAAGTATCATATCCTAGAAAAACGTACTTTAGGAGATATCAGCCAAATAGTTTGGCCTGTTTTTCATGTCGATCAAAATGGCCGACATGGCCCCTCGTTAAGTGTTGATTTTCTGAGCGACTACTCAAAGCGAATTGTAGTGATTGACCATTCTTAAAACTAGAAGAGTTGCCCTGCTTGTGGAACAAATTTGAATAAAATTGGTTTAAATGCGCTGGAGAACGAGCCTCATTCATTTGCCCTTTCCTGAAGGGCATTTTGGGTTGAATTTGTGGCACATGGGCCAGAAGGAACAATTGCCGTTTCCATGGCAACAATACATTTGATGACCCCAACATGGGGTGTTTTTGTGCACCCCCCTGGGTGGCCTACCTGCACACAAGTCTCTGTTAAAGCGGCCCACTGCCTTTCGGGTCTAGAAATAGTTTCCGCTCAAACTTTCATCATAAAAAGGCATTTATTAGTAGGTAATCACTATGACTTTTTTTTCTCGAAATTCATCAAACTAAATTTTTTTACAGAGCATAATTTCTATACCACCGTCATCGCTTAATTTGCATTTATTTTCAATTGAAAATTGCACATATTTAAGACGTCAAAGCTCGCAAAATATAAAACCCTGGAATCAACTATTATTTTTACTGACTTGTACATTCATTCAAGTGCACAAATTAAACGAAATTTAGAATGTTAAGGAAAAAGGGAAAAAGGAGGATAATAAGTATTGATACCCGTTTTACAGCTTTTCTAAATCATGACAAACCATCCCTTACTAAATAGCTTTTATCTCCCACGTCCAGGACGGATTTCTTAAAGTTTTTATTGCATTCGACTAATCGAAGGTTGGTAAAGTTGGAATCATAAAAACATTTTGCGCTTTTTATCTATCTTCTCCACAGCAACCGCAAACTTTTCGTGTTTTCACTAAAATGTTGCGTGACATATGCAAATTAGTATTGAAATAAACTGTGACTAAACGTTATTACTTGCTTAAATTTTATTATATCAGGTATAAATAGATTGAATATGATCATTTTTCCTCAATTATAAACTATAAACTATACGTTGTGATGCGTTCGGCGCCGTAGCTGAGCTGCTTTGAAGCCGGTTTATGCAAATTACTTGTCAGTTGATTATGCAAACTAATTTTACTAGAATATCTTTTCGAAACTATATTTCCTTTCTTTGTCTGTCTTGAAGTTTCTTAAAACCTTGTTAGAAATATATAGTTTAAATTGTATTATAACCCTATATTTAATTATACGACCCAAACTTTGGGAAATACTCATATTACAATATTCATCTAGTGCCAAAATGAAATCGACAACCTCATTAAAAACAAGTGATAAGGTACGAGTCCGAGATTCTAGTTCATTTCACCAGTAAAGATGGCTTGTTTCCTACAATATTCTGAGCTCTTTGCTGAATGCGGCGATTCTAGAAGTATTTCGGGGCTATTTTCCCTTACAAAGTGTGAAGATAACATCCAGATCCACCTTGCTTCACTTCATCTTTCCAGGCAACACCTGTCGGAGCGGGATATCATATTAGCTCGAGCTGGCATGTTTGACTTAGACGACTCGATAGTAACAGATATGAAAGTCTGCGCTAAACATCACCATAATCTTGGAAAATATTGGCGACCCAGTACGGCATGACTCTATCCAACACACCAAGGTAGGCCAGGCCAGAAGAGTTCCAAAAGCCGGTACTCAGTTAACCTTGATATGTCTAAGACAATTCAGCGAATGTTTGGAATCCTTGTACCAGTCGGTTCAGGTAAGAAATCAATTCTCTAAATACCTGTATTGACACTATACGATTTTTATGCGATTTTGTATAGCCTTTAAGACTCTGAAATGCTGTGATTAATCGACGATTATTATCAATGCCATTTTTCATGCATTTTGTATTCCTTAAACAGTATTATGCAACAACTGTCGCAATCGGCACAATGCCAGTGTTGAAGATCTTTCTTGGGTATCGCGTGGTGTTTCAACATCATCGGATTCTGTGGAACCAAGTCATTTTGCAAGGTACTGAATAAACGAATAAAAAAAGATTTGTTTAGCTTTTTATTCATCATCTCACTCAGGGCCGTACACAGGGGTATGGGGTAGTAAGATACGACCATTCTGAGCCCCAGTCAGGCAAAGATGTATGTGACAGGATCTTATGTCCACTGAAGGCATCCATCAAACGTTATTGTAATGAAGGACATGACATTGTAACTGCTCAAGATATGCACACTGCTTTGAAAGAAAGGCGCGTAAAAGGAACTACTGCAACTGTTTGTACCATAGAGGAGCAGAACAAAACGCTTGAAATAAATATGATCAACAACTACAGCAAGTTACATAATTTCCAGTTCACTACAAATGGATTAAGAGTGTGGAAAGCTTTTAACATAGGATCAGGAAAATTGCTATCACTAAAAAACATCGTAGCATGTCCACAGGGAGCCACAGAACTGAAAGAAGAGGTTGAAAGTTTCCCTACAAATGCACGCACGTTTGGGTCAAAGAAAATGGCTGAAGTAAGCCCGGAGAAAAAGTATGAATGTCCAGACCCCTCTTGTACTGAAGAATTCGAAAGACATTCTGAACTCGAATTGCACTTGAATATGTATGGCCATCGCATAGTGTCGGCTCACCCCGTCAAAGAAAGCCTGTACGAACAGCTGAAGAGAGACTGGGTCCATCGTTTTGAAACCCTTTCTTTGCATGACGGAAGACCATCAAGTACCTGTAGAGCAGAGAACACGGGCAAAACAAATCACCCACCACTTAGTATGGGCTGGGCACTTCACAAGAAATGTAGCAGTAAAAGGTTTTCTAAAAAGGTACGCCAGTACTTGATAATGAAGTTTAACATCGGGCAAGAAACAGGAAGGAAAGAAGATCCCGCACAGGTTGCAAAGGACATGCGAACAGCCTCAACAGTAGATGGAGAAAGAATGTTTAAGAGAACAGAATGGCTAAACACAACACAGATTCAAGGTTTCTTTTCTAGGTTATCCAAGAAAAACAAAGAGGGTCAGGTGGTAACAACGGACGCTATCGAAAGTGAGTCTGAGGACATGGACGATGAAGATGATCTAGAGGAATACGCAAGTGAAAAAGATGATGAGCATTTGAGTGACACTAGACAAGCTGTACTGGACAAAATAGGTGTATCACATCCAATTACCTTTGATGTTTATAATCTTTGCACGTTAACACACGAAAAAAAGGTATCTTTATTCAAGGTCAAGATGTTAAAGGAAATTTGCAGCCACTTTGAGCTACCATTCCGGTCTCGAGACAATAAAGCTGATCTTGTGGCCACGATTGAAGAAATGGTTCAAGGGTGCAGTTGTGACACCGCAAGTACTCGATAACAATGGCATGAAAATTATCATGGTTCATTCTTACCTACCCAAAATAGGGTGTATAACGAATCGCGTGACATTTCTTATTGATATTAATCTATTTAAGAGGCAGTCTCTCTAAAAGCGGTCAGGTGAATTTGGGTCAGGAAACAGATTTCCTTCAAACTTTGTCCATAAAACTATCTTACCTCAAAAGTAATTGAAATGTATTTGTTTTTTGGAAATACCTTAAAATATATTTTTTACGAGCCTTTATTGCCAGAGCCACGAGAAGCCCGATTTTGCCTATAGTGACGAACAAAAATAGTCAGTAATTGACGGGCCCACGACGTCAAAACTGAAGAGTATTTCCCAAATATATTATTTGTCCCAGCCTAAATGGCTCTTCGCTGGTACTTTACAAGTCCTTCGGGATTATTTTCTGTTTTAGAAAAAAAAATATAAATAATTTTCTGATACCTACTTTTGTGCTTCGCGGATTGAGCCGAAAATAAGTGATTTTCGTCAGGTAACTTTTCAAAAGTCTGACATAGTTAATGCAATCTATCGATTAGAATCAACTAAAGAAAGACCAAAGAGCAAGGAAATGTAAAAATACCTTGCGGTTTCTATCTCTCTTCAGCGCAGCGAGCAGATAGATTTGGCGAATTTGTGATCGTGTCACGCAGATTGCGTGACATGAACACGAAACGTTGACGGCTACCAAATTGCAAAATATATTTTTGGTTTGGCGATTTTGACTCTAGAAAAGCTTGAATGATGTTGTTAAGTCATTTTAGTATTATAATATGATTTTGGGGCCGTGTAAATGGTCGCTGAGTGTGAACTAAAATATGATCTGCCTGGCCAGGCCCAGTAGATCTTTCCGCCTTCAGTTCAGCTTGTGTTATATTATTTAACCCTGCTCTCAGTTGGGACTGTTTTTCTCGCTGAAGACACCACTAATATTAACTGTTAATAACTCATGTATAAATGAAGTAATTA
The DNA here is from genome assembly GCA_033675265.1 of Actinostola sp. cb2023. Lineage (NCBI taxonomy): Eukaryota > Metazoa > Cnidaria > Anthozoa > Actiniaria > Actinostolidae > Actinostola > Actinostola sp. cb2023. The sequence continues at coordinate 184,938 of JAUJYZ010000873.1, read as the reverse complement.
AATAAATTTAATACGATAAAGCTCACACGTGCATCAACATAAAACAATTGATTGATTGATTGAACATAAATATTTATATTCTCTAAAATTCCAATATGCAACTTTATCTTTATCGATCATGCATATTCCTTTATCTAGAAATACCATACAAACATCCACACGGATCAAACTTTCTTATGCTTTATTAACAGTGTTTTTTCTATGTTCCGTCCACACGGCGACGATATCGTTTTCACCGGCCGAAAACGCAAACTAATATCGTCGCCATGTGGACTGAGTGTGGACTGAGTCTAACAGTTGTAATTTTTAGTAAGGCATCACAATTCATTACGGTACTATTGTTCCATAGGCCTCCAGATTAATATTTTCTCTCACTCTCACGCATATATACGACTGAGGCTTTGACATCTTTCGTGATCTACTAAAATATTTATTTGTTACTGCGACAGCTACAGTCTGATATCATGCCAGTCACCTTACCGATGAGAACTGATTTCGTGTCTTTGTAATTATACGGGAGCTCAAAATAGGAACAGATCTCCCTCAGCATCTTGACCTTGAAGGAGGCGAGCTTCTGCTCAGCTTTCATCGTACACAAGTCGTACACATCATACATCACAGGATGGGTGATGCCGATAACAGCGAGTACGGCTTCACTTGTCTCTCTCAGCTGTTCTTCATCTGCAATTTGGGCGTACTCCTCGGTACTTCCGTCTTGTTCGCCAACAGAATCACTGTCATTTTTCAGATCTTGGCTATGTGCCTGCTTCCTCTGCGCTGCCTTTCTCGAAAAGAAACTCTGTATTTGAGTTTTACTGAGCCACTCAGTTCTCTTGAACTTGCGCACACCTTCTGTCGTACATGCCGTCCGCATGTCTTTAGCAACTTGTGCCGGGTCTTCTTTACGTCCAGTAGCTTGTCCGATTTCGAACTTCCTTTCTAAATACTCACGAACTTTAGATGAAAACCGGGTCCCACATCCACGATTCTTGTGCAGTGCCCACCCCATTGTACGTGAGTCGCTGATAGGACTTGTGTCTGTCCCTGTTTCTCTGTAAGATGCAAGAGGTACCGGCTGTGCCGACAAAGACACTGACTGAAAACGTTGCACCCAGTCTCTTCGAAGATTGTCGTAAAGGCTCTCTTTGACAGGACAGACAGGCATGTGATGTCCAATTACAGTCAGATGAAGTTCAAGCTCTGCGCGACTATCAAATTCCTCTCTGCACTTCGGATCCGGACATTCATGCTTACAATCTTCTCCCACCTCAACAGCTCTGCTCTTCGATATTTCCTTTATTTCTCTAGGCTTCATTGAAAAGAAAGGAACGTCTACTGCCATATGTGCGGCTCCCTGGGGATGTGTAATGATGGTGTCCCATGGAATTAGTTTCCCGACGCCTACATTATAAGCTTTCCAAACGCGAAGGCCATCGGGAGTGAATTCAAAACTGTGCAGGGAACTGTAGTTAGGGATCTTGTTGATTTGCAGGGATATATTCTGCTCTTGTATGCCACAGACGGCTGCTGTCGTTCCTTCCACTGGCCTTTGCTTGAGCGCATTATGCATGTCCTCGGCACAGACAATGTCATGGCCCTCGTTGCAGTATCGCCTTATCACACTGCTTTCATCGGACAGAGGATCCTGTCGCAGACGTCCTTTCCATATTGTGGCTCAGAGTGGTCATACCGAACGATCTGAATTCCATGACGCTTTGCGAGTTGTTGAAGGGACGCCATCAGCTGACTGTTGTGGTAACAGCCCGCTTCATCTGACCTGAGATAAGCCTTGGTGATACTTGTATGGCTGGTCTTGATGATTACCAGCAAACTTTCCAAGATAGAAAGAACAGCATACCAGTCCTGCCGGCAGTTATTGAATAAGTGAGCATGCGATGTTATCTGCATTTTCTGGCCTTCTTTCAAGATGCTGCTGCTAATATGCCAGTTCATCCCTTTCTTCCCATACCATTCTGCTTGTTTCTCTCTGAACTTCATTGCCGTGAATTTCATCGCCCAATCAACGATTATGAGAACTTCCTCTTCTCCAAGAGACTTCAAGATAACATGTTTGCTTTCTTCCTGGTTTTGCGCCCGCAAAACATGTGCTTTCCAGTCAAATATCTTTTTAGTGGCTGCATTTGCATCATACTGCAAGTCTTCCTCCTTCTCTTTACCAAGCCGCGATGAATTGTTCCGAATTTCAGACTGAACATCTTGGACAGCGTCTGCCAGCGATTCACAATCCGTGCATGCGAGGTCGTGGGTGTGATCACAGACAGTCTTATAATCACTGTCCTCGGGATCACTCAGTGCGAAAGGTCTGCAGTGATCCGGACACTGACTGCTGTCATTTTGGCAATGGGCACGGTAGTTGGTCTTCAGGTACAGCTTACCAGCATGGAGCTTCTTTCTGGTTAGTGAACACCATTCTGTGTTAGATCCAACCTCCTCTAAGTTATCCACAATCTTCAGTAACGCTTCAAATCCGTCTGCACCATCTGCCGCTGTGTTGTCCAGCCCTTGAAGTGATTTCCTTTGTGAGGCTTCCTGGACTTCTAACACCCTCCACATAGTTGAACGGCTCATTGGTTCAAACTCGGTTTCCATACAGAATTCCAAATACTGATGTATGATAGTGCATCGAGCAACAGTTCGAACAACGTTCGGCATTGGCAACTCTTCTCCACTGTCTAGTTTGATGGTGCGGCTTCCATACGCAACATCCTGGTAGAAGTACGGTCGAGTCGTAAACTCCAGGAAGTGATCTAGCTGCGCTTTGTCTATTCGGACTCTATGTTGTGTTTTCTTAATGGTTGGGGTTCCAGGTCCTTGAGCAGTTATATGCAGCCTCGCCTTTCTTATCTGTCTGTCACTTAATCGTTCAAAAGGCTCATGCATTGCCTTCAGTTCCCTTATAGAATACCTGTTGGCGTAGATACTCAGTATCTGTGTTTTGAGTGGTTTTGATGGCGCGTTTTTATAAGCCGATACAAGAGCTTGCAAGCCAACATCGTTATCATAGTTGCCATGTCGATTTTGTTAGACATTCTGGAATAGTTGACCACCATCGTTCGGGGCTATAACATTACATATCAGTCTACATGCCTCTTCAGTTGTACGTACGTATACCTCTTTCTCTGAATTAGTACATTCATCCCATGAGTCTACTTGATATTCCAAGAGCTCTATTCTTGGTTCGTTGACTGCATCGGCAAGGTTTGCCATAGAAGTATTGAATACCTCAATTGCGAGTTTAATGGTGTTGGTGTCATCTTCACACTCAAGTCGTAATTGCGGACCGGGTGTCCATAGTTTGTCTTTGTAGCTGAGAGGCCGCTGTATGCGTGGTGTAACAAATGGTGACTCGACACATGATGTCGCCAGGGAAGCTGCTGCCGCTGCTTTAGAGGACCTTGAATAATTAAAAAAAAACGGGTAGTTATAAGGTAGTTATAGGCGAGGTTGGAGTATGACCTCATCACAAAGTAAATATACACATATTCCAAGCAAGAAGCTGACGACCGCAAAGGACTTTGGGAATCTCCTAATTAATTAATTTACCCGTGGTAGTTGAGAAGTTATTCCTACGAGCGTTGAATAGCAATCAATTGGAACTATTCGGCCATTTGAAAATGCATGTTGTCAAACATATGGCCGGTAATGGGAAAACGTAATTCATGAAGAGGTGAGTAAAGCATTTTTAGGCTCTGTGGGTGAACCACGAGTATTTCATGATTCTGAAATACAGCTATTTCAAAAAAGGTTGGTGAAGGTTTTGTTGCATGTTGCATACCAAGCCCGAAATGCACTATGGGCGATGTGAATGGAGTCAGCGAAAAGTCACAACAATATGGACTCTGGGAATTTTCCCAAACTTTACCTTCGCAATACGAAGCCGGCATATTTTCTTCTGTATGTGCATGCAGACATTGTTTACATATGATCCACAATACATTTTGGGCTTGGTATGCAACATGCAAGATGCAAGATGCAACAAAACTGGCACCAACCTTTTTTGAAATAGCTGTATTTATCAGTTGCAGCATGGGACGATAGTCACATAATCACGATAATAATCACGATAATCCCTTTGTTATGCTAAATATTTAGTAAATATACCCCTTCTGGCGGCTGGAATATCGACTGATGATGAGAAATGGTCCGAAAAAAGAACAGTTGCATGGCCAAGAAGCGAAGCTTGGAGGGCATATGTGATATTTTGAGGACCAGTCTCATGCAAGGATGTTATCAGCGTCGTGTTTGCTTGCGTAGCGACCTCATAACCAACAAGTCTTTTTATTTCAGTGTCACATGTTTCTAATTTTTTTTTGTTTTCCTTTTTATTATGTACAGTATTTATTTTACTAGAGGGATATCAATTCGGAAGGGTTTGTGAAAATGTACTACCACGTGATTCCTTTGGACCAATGACAGCGCGCGAAAATTTATCGTTGGGTTATAAGAATGAATACACACCTAACGCCCTCTGAGGGATTAGAGATATCAGTCAAGTAGTTCCCAGCAGCCCAAGGTAACTTCTCGAAATTTGACTTGTGGTATTTCCGACAACTGCTGCAAATAACTAAAGTAAAGAAAAGCACCTTATATTGACGGATCATCACGAAAAGAAAATATATATGAGGATAGATGGAGATTGTTTAGGGAGTTGTGTACATGTAGGTGTAGTGTAGGTAGTAGTGGGGAGGGGGTATTATTTGTATTCCTTTTTTTCAGCTTCGTTGTGCTCGATTCTCAATTTCAAGAAAAGTCGGACCGAGCAAGATAGCGAGCAATTTGTGAATGTTACGAAAGAAGAGCTCAATTGATCCTCGATAAAATAAACAAGTACACTATTTGGCTAATGTGTGATAATCAATGTGTAGTTTATTAGCACTAATTGAAGCTACATGTAATTGATACTTCATTCACGTCAATGGCCTTGCGCGTAATCAGTTCTCGGAAAATCGTGGAACTTGCGTGTTTAGGCGCATGCATATCAACAAGGGTAATGGGATTTCTAACTCTTACTTATTGTAACATACCTGAGCCAACTGGTACAATAACACCATACACCTGATGAATAACTTTGGACATTGAAAAGTTGCACACATCTCTGCCTTTCACTGCTGCCTTGCTCCCCCTGTGTGCTGGATACTGGCAGGTTTTACGCGCTTGCCAATATCTTCCATGATTGTGTCGATGTTTTGGGCATACCAATATCTCTTGAATATTTGATAACTCCGTCAAGTTGAACAACCCGACTCGCGCTAGAATAAGTTCATATTCTGTCTGCAGCTTCTCGTGAGATAAATGGACAGTGACCAAATGGCTTTCGATTGAGTCGGTGCAGTCAAGAAGGGGAACAAGTTCTGTCAAACCTCGTGAATCTCCACAGTTTTCCAAGTGAGATAAAAAGCACGACATCGCTTTCGTTTCATCAGAATGTGTTTACACTTTTCACAACTCAAAAAATGTAGCAAGTGTACAAATTTGATTGACAGGTATTTGGCGGAAAATAGTACCGAATCAAATTACTAGTAATAAGATATTCTGAAGTCCTCGTCATTTCTACTTTGCTACATTGTACACTCCCGTCCCAAGGTTTGAACTATTCCTCGTCAGTTCTAACATACTCGATTGGTAAAATATTTATTGATAAATTCCTGTATGATACGCCAATGCCGTTTTGGCAAAGCCCTACTATAAATAGTAGAGTGAATCTAGGTATAAATTCATTCCTTCACTGGCCTCGAAATACTATCAACCAACAAAATTGCCTTAACAACATCATTCAAGCTTTTCTAGAGTCAAAATCGCCAAACCAAAAATATATTTTGCAATTTGGTAGCCGTCAACGTTTCGTGTTCATGTCACGCAATCTGCGTGACACGATCACAAATTCGCCAAATCTATCTGCTCGCTGCGCTGAAGAGAGATAGAAACCGCAAGGTATTTTTACATTTCCTTGCTCTTTGGTCTTTCTTTAGTTGATTCTAATCGATAGATTGCATTAACTATGTCAGACTTTTGAAAAATTACCTGACGAAAATCACTTATTTTCGGTTCAATCCGCGAAGCACAAAAGTAGGTATCAGAAAATTATTTATATATTTTTTTTCTAAAACAGAAAATAATCCCGAAGGACTTGTAAAGTACCAGCGAAGAGCCATTTAGGCTGGGAAAAATAATATATTTGGGAAATACTCTTCAGTTTTGACGTCGTGGGCCCGTCAATTACTGACTATTTTTGTTCGTCACTATAGGCAAAATCGGGCTTCTCGTGGCTCTGGCAATAAAGGCTCGTAAAAAATATATTTTAAGGTATTTCCAAAAACCAAATACATTTCAATTACTTTTGAGGTAAGATAGTTTTATGGACAAAGTTTGAAGGAAATCTGTTTCCTGACCCAAATTCACCTGACCGCTTTTAGAGAGACTGCCTCTTAACTATCTATACACTCAATAGCGGAGCGCAGTAGTGACGTCACAACTCAGATAAACAAACCAAATGTTTCATCTCCTTCAGTCCGATTTTACTGACAATGGTTTTGAAAATAAGCAAAGTTTGCATGATAAAATGTATGTTAATTCTCCGAGTTCTTTTCAGTACGATCACAATTACGCGAACTATTTTAGAACCGCTGCGCAGCGCTATTGAAAAATCATTGCCTGGTTCAAAACATAGTACTTTGAAGCTGAGACCAAAAGGTATACCGGGAAATGACATATAATTATCCTTTGATGTATCAGTTCATTTGAGATACATAGTCAATATGAACTGATGAAACGTGTTTAAAAAGCCTTCAATGCGTGCTTTCTGTCAGTCCATCAATGTATAAACAGCGTGATTCCACGAGTGGTATCACTAGATACATCTAATTAGTTTGCATAATCAACTGACAAGTAATTTGCATAAACCGGCTTCAAAGCAGCTCAGCTACGGCGCCGAACGCGTCACAACGTATAGTTTATAGTTTATAATTGAGGAAAAAAGATCATATTCAATCTATTTATACCTGATATAATAAAATTTAAGCAAGTAATAACGTTTAGTCACAGTTTATTTCAATACTAATTTGCATATGTCATGCAACATTTTAGTGAAAACACGAAAAGTTCGCGGTTGCTGTGGAGAAGATAGATAAAAAGCGCAAAATGTTTTTATGATTCCAACTTTACCAACCTTCGATTAGTAGAATGCAATAAAAACTTTAAGAAATCCGTCCTGGACTTGGGAGATAAAAGCTATTTAGTAAGGGATGGTTTGTCATGATTTAGAAAAGCCGTAAAACGGGTATCAATACTTATTATCCTCCTTTTTCCCTTTTTCCTTAACATTCTAAATTTCGTTTAATTTGTGCACTTGAATGAATGTCAAGTCAGTAAAAATAATAGTTGATTCCAGGGTTTTATATTTTGCGAGCTTTGACGTCTTAAATATGTGCAATTTTCAATTGAAAATAAATGCAAATTAAGCGATGACGGTGGGATAGGAATTATGCGCTATAAAAAAATTAGTTTGATGAATTTCGAGAAAAAAAAGTCATAGTGATTACCTACTAATAAATGCCTTTTTATGATGAAAGTTTGAGCGGAAACTATTTCTAGACCGAAAGGCAGTGGGCCGCTTTAACAGAGACCTTCTCTTAAGTTGTTTAACTTTTCTTAAAAGAAAGGATGTAACGAGATTGAGGCAAATTATTCTAATTTGCATTACAGTACCGGTCAGAATAAAGCGAACCAAAAAGACGCTAATCGATCGTTCATGTCAGCTGTCACACCGTTTGATCAAGCAGTTTATTTGTATTCATATCTCGGGTTCTACGTAACAAGGAACTATCAAACTTAGCTTAAATTGTAGTTTATAAGTTGAGAAACAGAATTGAGGCGTTTTATTGATGTGAAGTAAACTTTTGAAGTGTATTCAGAGTTCAAATCTGTCACGCCAAAAGACGCTAATCGATCGTTCATGTCTGCCACGGCGGTCGATCAAGCAGTTTATTTGTATTCATATCTCGGGTTCTACGTAACAAGGAACTATCAAACTTAGCATAACTTAGAGCTATAAGTTGAGAAACAGAATTGAGGCGTTTTATTGAAGCGAAGTAAACTTTCAAACGTTCTGTGACCCAAATGACATGCTAAATATACGGTCTGATAAACTTGGTTTCGGTTTACAGTCTTTATTATGTTTGCCGTGCGTGAGAGGTTCTTCTGTTTCACTTCACAAAAGAAAACAATAGCTATAGAAATTGAGTAACAAAGAAATACGCGTTTAAGAAATACGCGTTTAAGAAATACGCGTTTGCAAACGCGTTTAAATAAACGCGTTACTGCGTTTGGGCTGCGTTTTTTTTGCGTTTGCGTTTCGTGTGCGTTGTTCGCTTTATTCTGACCGGTACTGTAGATAGCTAGATAGATAGATAGAAACTTTATTTAAAGAGGGTAACACTAAATTAGCATTAATTAGCATACTGTGTTAGTGGAATAAACACGTGTAGCAGTACACATTTATCGGTCTCAGGTCAACCTTACCATACATCGAAACAATTACGAACATGAATGTCTCCTCGTCCAACAGTTTGATCGCTGTTGGAATCAATTTATTTGCACTACACTCAAACTACACTCAGATTACACTCAGTTTACACTCAGACTAGACTCACGACTCCACGCAGACTCCACGCAGACTCCACGCAAAACAATGTTAACATACTTCTAAGCAGTACTGTACTCCTAGAGGCGAAAAAACGATTTTTAATTTTTTACGGTTCCTTTATGGAAGAAGTAAGTGTGACAGTGATCATTTGTTAATGTCAAACAAACATACAATATGTATAGCTTGCTTCCACGCAGACAAATAGAGATTTGACAAAACCGATCCCTACTGTTCTGTTGCTCTGTCAAAGGTCATATTTTTGTTGATTTATTGCAAATTAAAGACAAATTTCATTGCCGAGAGTCAAATTATTATATGGGGTGTCCGCTTACGAGAGAGCGTAGACAAAAGAGAAATCCAATTTTCATTTTCAAAAGTGTCTGCATCCGTTTACGAGAGAGTGTCCACTTATGGGAATGTGTAAATATAGAGTTTGACTAGAAGGTAAAACAGGGATTTGAAAAAGGTGTCCGTAAGTAGAGCTGGCCGCTAACAAGAGTGTCCGTTAGCAGAGAGTTTACTGTTCTAGTAATTAACTTTAACTGAATAAAATAATTCTCAAAGGCCGATGCAGATGGATTGTAAACCTCTATGGCTGTGAATTTTCAGCATCACAAAAATGGCTTCTAATTGATTAGCATGCACGCTAAGCATCACAGTCTAAACTGGGCCTCTAACACTCTGATTTTATTTTAACCAAGCACAAACTGGTATTAAAAAAAGGAAAATGTCTGCCTAAAGCTGTTTTAACATTATATAAAGCCATTTTCCTGCTTTTTGCAATTGTTTCAAATTTGAGGTAATTTTAATTTTAATTTATATTATCCTTAAAAGGGGATAACATGAGCAATAATAGCAACTATACAGAGCTAGCCCATGTGGACAGTTCACAAATCAAAATTTCACTTTGGATTAACATTCTAATTGGAAGTACCCATCGGGAGACAACCTCCAGTGGTAATTCCTGAAAGTGTGTATTAATTTAAGCTTACATGTACCTTTCAGTTAAGTTAAATCCTTTGAAGGTGGAATCCTCTGTCAGCCCTCTGTACTGGGATGTACATGTGACAGCAAATTAGTCTGAAATTTAAAGCAGAATATGTCTCAACAACAATGCAAATAAGAATACCTGCAGCATAATCTGTAGGTCAACTCAAATGGTTGATTAAAAACATGAAAATTCGATGACAATGATTTCACATAGAAACCATAATTGAATTTTAGTAAAAGAATACAGGCTGTAAAAATGAATTCAAATAAAAATAAACAACAAAGGAAAAACTAGACCATGTGACAATTAAGAAATAAACTTGAAACTTGAAACTTGAAATATAAAACGGTTTACGGCGAGTGGTTTTCAGCTTCTTGAGTGTTCTCCCAACATCACAAGTGTTTAGATCAGGCTATATAACACGGAAAACCGTTTTATATTTCTTTTATAAAATAACTATATGGATTTCTTTTTGAAAAAATCCTTTATTGATGCGAGATTTTACTGATCAAATTTGCAATTCTCCTGAAAATCATCAGAAATCGCCCATCATCCAATCAAATCTCACGAAAGAAATCAAAATGGCAAGTGACTCAACAACTTTTATCAGTGCCATTTAGTGTTTGACAGGAAAAACGTTTTGAAGAATGCTATTTTCTGTCAGAAAATTACAGAAGAATGCTACTTACACTCCCTTTCGGTCAGATTGTGTATCCTATGAACACGAAACATGAAGAAAAGTGAGAAAAGCTGAGCTCAATGGAGACAAATCGCAAACATTTTTCTCGACAAGAATGTATAAATAGCAATAGAAAATCTGTGAATATCCACGTTGAAAGTCATTCAGCAGGTGAAAACTAAACTCCATGTCTCCAAAAACGTTTATTTACAATTTAAAAAAATGTCTCCAATGACCTCGCCAAAACAACCTAGATGTTTTCCTTGCCATTGTCGAAGATTTCAAGAATATCGGCTTTCAACTTGTATTTCTCAAACCTTTTGCATATTTTCAAGGTATTTCAATCAAGAAACTGCTAAAATGTTTGCTAAACATGTGATCTCCTGGTTTTGTTGTACATTGTACTCATGGCGGAAATGTTTTGTACGAAAAGCGGAAATAAAAATTACTTACCGAAAACATATTTACAATCCAAAGGTTGTCTATATAACTAGATGCTCTACTAGCGTGAAGTCGGGCTCCTAACTGATATAGCCTATTTGAAGTAAAAATAGATATTGCAGTGCGATTAAAAGTGTTTGGTCGCTCGTTGCGTGACTCAGTAGAACACTGATGCTTTCAGCTTTGTAAAAAAATGATTTCACAAACTTAGCGAATCATAAATGACAAAGACAATAGTTAATTTGATACCATAAATATATCCATACAAATATAAATAAACTAGACATCGCAGCATGACTAAACAATATGAGTAGAGGACCATGCACCGACTGAAAATCAGGCTACAAACAATAATAATTCCTGCATTTTTGGACATTCAAATGGTTTCCTTGCAACTGAACGATTTAAAAAACTCAGCAAAACCTTGAACAGCATTAACATAAATATCTATCGGTGTTATAAGCTTACCACAACACAAAATTACAGTGGTACAAAGAATACAGAAGACATTGACTTCGTTTAGATTTCAATCTTGTGTCAGTTGTGCGATACTGATAGCATATTTATCTATGAACTTCTCACCTTTTGCTTTGATCCATTTAACGTATTACTTCAGTACACGGTGCAAAGCTATGCAGTTCCCAGCTGAGACAATATGTGAGTTCATTTGAGCAATATTTGAGCTGTTTTGAGCTACAGTACCGGTCAGAAGTATCTTAGCATGCGTGTGCGTGTAATTTGAGTGTAATACACTCACAACTACACTCATCTGAGTGTAGTACACGCACCTACTTCACTGAGTGTAGTACACTCACACTGCGTTATACAGTCTGTTATACAGTCCTTTGTTTGGTCTTTGTTCCATAAAGAAAAGAGCAATCGGTCTTTAGAAAGTTTGGTTCGATCACGGAACATTTACATAATCCGTAATACCGCCGTCCCATGTTGTTGTTTACAATGTTTAGCAGTGGGTTATTTTTCGCTACAGAAGTTCGTTAACTGTACGGATTGATTATTTTATAACAGATGTTTATTGTAGAACGCTATTACACAGTCAAGAAAACAACCATTTTACAATGTAAAACAGCAGCGAAACAGGTTTATTCCCACGGACTGTAATTAGAGCGTTACAGCTTCCGTATGGCTGTGGCTTGTCACACATTCTCAACACAAACTGACATAATATTGTCCAAATATATCTCCAAAACTAACATTTGAATAATGCTATCATAAATATGGTCTTTTTACTGCAAATAGTTCACAAAATGTTCGTGCTTTAACTTCAATCTAGACAAACCTAAAGGTGACAACTAATATATGCAAATTTCACCTCGGAACATTCTTTACGGTTTTTTCGTTTCTATTTTAGTTTTTGAGCTTTAAAACTTAGATCTCAAGTATTCAGCTGTAACTGACTGAAAATTATGACCAGAGAAAGATTTTCAGATGGTTTTAGAACGATTTATCAGATTGATAAAACAGAGATCGTTATCGTCGCGTCACCGATCTTTACACAAGTTGTGACCGTTTTGTTCTGGTTCACGCCATTCTTTAAGCTGAGTTTCGATCGCCAATTGCCGGTCCATAAAGTAGTTACTTAAACTCTCTTCTGTTTTCTTCCATGGGTTTCCCAAAGTTTTACAAGCGTAAACCACGATTACTCAATCGATTATTTACTTTGAAGGTCACAAGGTTCAAATGTTTCAGTCTTGTAATTGAGATGTTACGACGTAACATAACTTTAGCGTTTTGGTAAACTCCATTCACAGAGGTTAGTCCAAATAAGTCACTATTCTAAGATCGAACTATCATCGTCGAAACAACTCGTTCTGAGTTTTTTCACATGTAATTTTCTTTGTTTGCGAACACAATGGAGAGAAGTTAATGAGCTTCGGAAGTGAGTGTAGTTACTACACTCGTTCGCGTGGACTCAACGCACCTGAGTGTAGTACACTCAACTGAGTGTACTACACTCAACACGCACACGCAGTTTACACTCAGAATACACGCAAAAAATGTTAAGATACTTCTGACCGGTACTGTATATGTGTTTGTGAAGAAAGAGGCTGCGACTGTCTGGTGTTGATAAACCAGGTAGTCAGAACCTTCAGTGATTTTGTACACACATGCACATTAGAAGCCACTTTGAGGTCTACATTTTTTAGGTCTACACGTTTGAGGTCTACAACGACGACTTGCATTTTTAGAGTCGGGCCTACTAATAACACAATTATTCCACTCAATCTCGTCGAACATGGCTGATAGCCAACTGGGCAGGAGCCTCATCAGCTATCAGCTAATGTACGACTCGATTTCATGGAATAATTGCTAAATGTAGCAACTTCTAACAAATAACTTTAATATTCAAACTTTGTGCACTGTATAAAATCCAAAAAACTGATTGGCTCATTTCCGTACACTAATGAGCAACAATGAACACCAATAACGCACGCCCGTGCACTAATGAGCAAATCCTCTTCCCCTCCCCCAAGGGGCGCTACTCAGGATACTAGTGAGAAGGAATTATTGAGGTTTTGAAACAAAAATTAAAGCCGAAGAACTCGACAAACTTACAAGAAACACAGACTGACAACAAACACAAAAAAGACCCTGTCAAAAGTGAAGCAGTTGTACTAACTTGAAAACCTTCTGAGATGAGATTCAACTGAAGTTAGAAACTCAGAATATAATGAGGTAGAGTACGGTAGTCTAATTCATCGCGTACAATTGCCCATCAATTTGTGTCACGGCCGTGAATTACTAAATAATAGACTGAATAAAGGATTAACGGCTTCGGAATAACGTAGAATTTCGAATTTTTTTACATGTTACAGTACAGTATTTATTTTCCACGATTTTTCGCAATGAAAAGTACTTTTTTCAATTTCCCGCGAAAACTCCGACCCAGGCCTCGCGCGGTTTCACTTCCTGACTCGCAACTAATCCCAACAGTATTCTCGGTCGAAAAAAATCGCGTTTAAATAAAAACCTGGAGCTAGAGAGCATTGTTTCCAAGGCTACACAGGCCTGGCTACACAAACAGTTTGAAAATGGCGGAAGGAGAAGGTTGTTTTGAAGAGAGAAACCTTTGTAAAAGTCCGGGAAATTCGCATCAAGAGCTGGACTATGACTAAAGGAAACCTCAGAAAATCGGTATTTGCGTTTATGTTCGAAAGAAACAAATCGAATAATTATTTTAGGCAACAAATGTACATCAAATTTCCGCTGTTACATTTTTTGTCGAGGGCATTGCTGAGACACACCAAGCCGCTTCTTCCTTCAGTGTCGTACTTTCCATACAAAAAGACGCCATTCTGGGCCGTATTCAGTCTAAGAAAATCGGTAGATCGCTCAACAACTAAAAGGTAAAAAGCAAACAGACTTAAACCATTGTCGTATTAGTTTTATTTTCCGCTGTTACATTTTTTCCTAATGCTTCTGTTTTATTGTTGCCGAGAGTTGAAAGTATGAATTTCGGCTTCTTCTTTGTAATTCCTCGTGTTTAATGAGCATGAAATGTGACAGGCGTCTCTCGATAATATGCAAATTGAATGCAAATTAGCAAAAATCACCGGAAGTGACACTGAATTGTACGCGATGTGCAGAAAAGTGACATTAATTGCTGCGAGCGAAGCAAGCAGTGAAACTAATCTTGGGTTTCCTGTGTTGAGATGGGGTTCCTGTGGCAGATTTTCATATTGCAAATTGATGCAAATCAATATTTGTTAGCTTATATGATTTTTGGAGCATGCAGTACTTATGATCAGCGGTGGTAATAACAACATGGCCACTCAAAGATGATACAATACCTTCTCCTTGGTTGCATTGTACTTAAATAATGTACACTCGGAAAAGAAAGCGAAAGCTCGACATCTTCATAGCAACTATTAAACAGTGAATATTTGGCGAGATTGTCTACCAGCCGTGTATGGGGAATGATGAAAGTTTGCCGTGATAATGGTGCTAGAACTGATAAACAAACGAATAGCTGCTCGTCTACACATCTATAATCTAGATGTTCAATTTGTATTCATCTACTGGTAATGTATATGTTCAAGGTAATTTAATGGAGCAGAAGTCGTCAAAGTTCGTTCTACGATGACGGCAAATACTTTATTTTACCTCACATTAACTGTTTCAAGTGGGACTAAAATACTACTGTGCATAAATCTTCTCCCTTATATTCTTCAGTGTAGTATGTACTAATATTCAAGACTGGCTTTTGATTGAACATGATGACAGATAAGATGTGTATTATCAAGAGAAATAAATTCATGTTTTATCACTCGACAGAAGCCACATGTGTCGCCAATTTGAAGCACAGGAAGCCCATACATATACGTGAACTTTAAAATATCTCGTGTCATTTGTTAAAATGTAGAATGAATGTTCACAGTTACATTTTGCAAATAATTCAACTCGCAGCACTTTATGTTAGAAACAACTAGTCTTATGCATTTAAGCTTTATATTAAGTATTTAATATCAACATTTTTGCTATTGGGTCTTTTACTCGTAACCTGTAAGCTTACTTTCTACATCAAGTCTTAATTACTCGTGCCCAGGCCGTAGGCCGCACGAGTTATAAAACCCAACGGGTATTTTTTTTTTTTTTTTTTTTTTTCGGTGTCAGAAAATCGCAAAGTTGTGCAATATCCGGTCACATGCTATCGAGACCCAAATATAAATAGGGGAGAGGGTTGAGGATCAGCGAAGAGGGAGGGCAAGGGGAGAAGGTTTGCAACGCCTAATACCTAGTATCTTCATCAATTATACATGTATTGGTACCATTTATATACAGAAATGTATCTTTCTTCCAATCGATGTGGGACATTGTCAAATCCAAAACACTACGCATGACCACTAATTCCATTGACAATCGTCACTAAAAATAAAGTCAAAATCAAATCAGATTATAGGGCAAATGGGATGTCTTTACACAATGATATTGTCAAAGCTGGTGTGTCTAGCGAAAGCATGGGGTCTTGTACTACTGAAATGTCTCACACATGCGCAATGTGTTATATAGGAGTCGTGATTCCCGATCTAAAAAGCGGCTAAATTAAATGTGTTGGCCAAATGAAGGATAAAAAGACGAGCTATAAAGCAACAAGTCAGAGCCCAGGCATCCACCATGGCTTAGAAATTGCACACAAATCCTAACATCGGCGTTCATCGGTCGCTGTTCAATGCTCGTCAACAAATCAAAATTCACGAGACAACTCGGACCAACATCGAATAAATACAACTCAAAACCTCAAGAAAACTACACAGGGGACTTCAACAACTATTATTCTTTATTTCTAGTATTTTTTAGGGAACGATATAGAAAAATAATGCTTTTGAGAAACAAACAAACTCATACTCAAAACTATAAAATGACCGGTTGAACCAAGCTTTTCGAATCGCTCAAAACCACTCAAAAACACAATTTCTCGCTCAGATTTCTACACCAACGTGTTCTTTAATTTTCAGACTACTGTTGTGAAGACATTTTTGAGAATCTCATACCCTTTGAAGGCTTTATCAGAGCTCATTCCTGATCCAACCGAACGAAAATCCAAAGACGTCACGATCCACTGATCACAGGAAGCCCAATTATACAACTGACACACATGCACACGAACATTCAGTGAAAATCCTTATCGTCCAAGAAGATAAGCACACGAATAGCTGGACGTCTATGTGTTCTACTAGAAAGGAAACCACAAGTATATATTTATGGTATTTTATATTTCGAAGTCTAAATGAAAAATCGACCGACAACAACTATCAATCATTGAACTTTACTCGTTGAATACATTTTTATATAAATAATACCAAGATAATGGTCTCTTGATTTTACTTTTAAAATGTTCAAATATTTTCACTCTAAGAGCGAAATATAAAACATACCGCATTGATCACGAAAGATAACAGCGACATGTGCTGGTTCCAGGTAGAAAAGGGAAGCTTTCAAGCAAAAATCAAACTCGTATACAAACTTTGGGCTCTTTCTCAGTTATATCACTATCCTGAAAAACCTTTGTTATTCAAATCAAGAACTCTTTGTAGAACGAGGCATACAACAATATGAATTATTGTTATTCAAATTTTCAGGAATTCAGGACGGTGATATACTGAGAAAGCCCCCACACTGACACTTCCACTGGGATCCCAATTCTACTCTGGTCCTTAGCATGTACTGGTTCAATCCGGCACCAGGGCACGAGTGAACCCTGCTAACAGGGTCTAGTTAAGCTTACATTCGTGCGAAGATCGAGCTGGAAATTACTGCTATCAAATGCCATCAAATGTCACTTTTTCGATACAGTGCACTCAGTTTGAATAATAAATGGGTTAGAGACTTCTAGTTCGTGCTTTACCTGCAAATAGACGTACTTGCTGGCTGTAGGCGTGTAGCTCATACTGCACTCGGCTATCGCTTCGTGCATTGTACATTCAACTCATAAAAGAACATTGTTGTCTTCTCGCTTCCCCGAGAAACGTCACTAAATAGTTGATGACCTTAATGAATGCTTCCACGAATGAATAATATTGTGTTTTGTCATGATAATTTACAATAACAATGAAACTTACCACGAAATTCAGCCTTCATCAGTACAAACGAGAGTCCGAACGTGATATGCGCAGTTGTCATCTGGGCATAATTGCACAACTGGTACCGCTGGCCATGCATCACTCGTTCGTATTCAAACACAGGAAGCCCATTGAGATTAGTATCCTATTCGAATAATAATTGATATGACCCTCAAAGACCACGCGCCTAAAAAAGAAATACACAACAACTTTCGATGATATCTATGTAGAAAATAAGAAGAAAAAGTAATATTTTTTAATGAAAAAAGTGAGAAAAGCCAACGAAGAATCTCTCCGAGAGCGTTTTAAAATAAGTGTATATACATGTCCCAAAATTTTTATTTTGGAAATCGATTCTTAATGAAGTAAATAATGGATGGTGTAGTAGTTTCCTGGTTTGGGCTTCGCACGTGTGAGTTACAGCTAGATCGAGGTTTTAATTCTCAATATGCAAATCAGATGAGGTAAATCAGTCATCATTAGGGAGTTTAAGCTTTGCAAAATCTAGGACAGCGACGTTAACCGGAAGTGTGAATAATTTCTATTCGGGGTTTCGTACATTAGAGCTTTAGTCCAAGCCTAAGCCTGTGAGGTTACTTTATCCACAGGGAATACCAACTATGAAGGTATGAAACTCCGAACAGAAGTTAAAGTTATTATTATATATTATTATATTATTATTGACACTTCCGGTTGACGTCGCAGTCATAGATTTTGCAAAGCTTAACAAAATCTAGGACGGCGACGTTAACCGGAAGTGTGAATAATTTCTATTCGGGGTTTCGTACATTAGAGATTTAGTCCAAGCCTAAGCCTGTGAGGTTACTTTATCCACAGGGAATACCAACTATGAAGGTATGAAACTCCGAACAGAAGTTATTGACACTTCCGGTTGACGTCGCCGTCATAGATTTCGCAAAGCTTAAACTCCCTATTTATTATGCAAAAACGCCTTTGTGCAAATTACTGACATTTCTAAACTTGCGATAGAAATAGTTTTATAAACTTTTCCTATTTCAGAAAAAAAGCACTACTGGAAAAAATATAAATAAGTTATGACAAATTCCCGAATTGACGTCACCAAATTAGCATATTGAGATTTCAAACCTCTATAGCTCACAAATACGAAGCACAAACCAAGAACCCACTACAACACCCCTGGCCATTATTAGCTTCATAAAGAATCA
Organism: Actinostola sp. cb2023; assembly: GCA_033675265.1. Classification (NCBI taxonomy): domain Eukaryota; kingdom Metazoa; phylum Cnidaria; class Anthozoa; order Actiniaria; family Actinostolidae; genus Actinostola; species Actinostola sp. cb2023. Next base: position 166,400 of record JAUJYZ010000873.1, on the reverse strand, counting down.
ATTTCTAAAAAAACAAATTTGGCCATTGTGTGTATGTACTCTAATAGCACACCTTGACCAATCAAAGCGCGCGTAATTAATATACCAATTATTATATAAATACTGATTGAACATTGAGAGAGGTGGGGCCAATTCTGAACTAGACCATCATTAGACTGCAAAACAGCCCCTTCTTCTTCGCGGAGTGAGGCGAGACTAAGGGAAGAAGACGAGAGACTCCCCTTTCGTCTTTTCGTCTCGCCTCATTCTCTCGCGGCCCCGACTCAATCGAACTTCAACTCTTCTCGACGGCGAAGACGTAGAGGCTGTTTTGCAGTCTCTGGTCATTGTTATGGATAGTAACGCTATATAAAATGTATTATTATTTTATTATTAAATAAGAGCGCACAACGACATCAGGCGCGCAAACGTTCAAGTGATGTTTCAAAGCCGAGGACTAGACGGGGTTTCCAGTCCGAGGCGAAGCCGAGCTTTGGAACGACTTCTCATACTCATTAATTATTACATCAATGGCCTAAAGGCAATAAATAAAGAGTTGCAAGATTTTAGCCCGGAAAAGCAAGAATTCCAGTCTGCATATTCTCTGCTCATGCGCAGAGTCGAGGACATCATATCCCACATGTGTTGGACTCTTTCAGATTTAATCTAATGTGTCCAATGTCCCGATGATTGTTATATGAGGGATAAGAACTGAAGTCCTTGGACTTTGAAGTAATATATCAACAACGAGTGCGAGTGTTTTATCAGGGGTTCAAAACACCGAGAAACTAATGAAAGCACGAGGCCGTAGGCCGAGTGCTTTTATTGTTTCGAGGTGTTTTGAATCCCCTGATGAAACACGAAGCACGAGTTTTTGATATTGCTTCTCAAACTCATTAATAATGAATGATTATCTGAATTGTTCTTGAGTCTCCTGAGAAAAGAACATAATAATTGCTTTTGTGTCTTGGCCTAATGAGTCACCTCGCAAGTATTATGTTTGTTAAAAAGAGCTTCAAAATCGAACAAGCAGTCAGGTAGTCTAATGGATAAGTAGTGAGCGTAATGTGCGAGGGGTCACTGATTCAACTCTGGTTGATGATTTATCACTATATTTTTTTTCATGATAAGTAAGAGGTAGTAAGTCTACTAAGTTAAAGGTAAGTAACATAATGGTAAATATACAATAATTTCAGTGTCTTGATCAGTGTCTTGATCAGTTCTTCCTCCGGTATCAAGATACATCCACCTGACTCGAATCGTGAGAGCTGATTGGTTATTGAGCTAATGAATTATTAATGAGTTTGAGAAATCAATTTCAAAGTACTCCAGAGCGGACTTTCCGGGGTATCCAGGTCCATCATGTGACCGGATTTGATGCACCGGATTGGCTGGTTACCTCATGAATTATTAATGAGTATGAGAATGGTATTTCAAACATCGCAACGTTTCGCTTTGATACTGATGAAGGTCATCCGTTGATAAATGACCGAAACGTTTATTTACAAAACAAAAAGTCAGAGACAAACACCATAATAATAAATCATAAACCTGACTGCAACTTTATTTATTTTCTTTTTTTCACGTTACAATTGTTGAGTGTTTTAATCTTTTCTGTCTATGGTTTTACAACTCTTCTAAACTTTTTAACACATAGTGCGCATGCTCCTAGTAATCACAGCTGTACATGCATGATTCATTGACAACTTGTGAATCATAAAAAGCCTTGTCTAATAATCAGTGCATAGCTTCAACATTTTGGTGATCTGTTAGTAAAATACATGTTCATATTGGCAAGCTAAAGGTATTTAAACTAGTCAAACTTAGCATGCAATTTAAGGTATCAGGGGACCTTCATGACCGCTCTTCACGCCAATGGTCGTTAAAAAGTATTAAAAAGTATACATTTTTTAAAAGCTGAATAAACATAGAATCCTGTTCAGTAAAAACCTTTTTAATTTCTTCAGCCGTTTTTTTATTATTGCGATTTTTACGAAAATTGACTGTACTTCACGTCTGAAGTTCCAAATCCCTCAGGATTAAGCCATTCTTTAAACGGAAAGCTGCAGCTTCAAGAACACATGTTGCTCTTCAAAACTGTGTCTCAGATTTTTCCTATTTTATTTACTTCGGAAAATATTTGACCTCAAAATTGATAAACTTCTATAAACAACCAGAAACCAGGCTATATCTCTTAAACTAGTAAACGAATCAAAAAACGGAGATACAAATTTGAAGAGCAACATGTGTCTTTAAGCTGCTGCTTTCCGTTTAAAGAATGGTTTAATCCTGAGGGACTTGGAACTTTAGACGTGAGACACAGTCAATTTTCCAAATGTTCGTAAAAATCGCAATAATAAAAAAACGGCTGAAGAAATTAAAAACGTTTTTACTGAACAGGATTCTATGTTTATTCAGCTTTTTTTAAATGTATACTTTATAATACTTTTTAACGACCATTGGCGCGCTATTGAGGTTTTTGTGAAGAGCGGTCACGAAGGTCCCCTGATACCTTAAATATATAACAACTATTATCATTGAATCACAGCATTCATAATATATGTCTGATTGGAAGGTAGGCGGACATCAATAGAGTGATTCCAATAAACCTGGGCATTACTAACTACACCAATGCACACTATTAGACACTCACTCTTTTGTTTTCTTTTGTTTCTTTGCACCTAATAAACACTGACTTAATACTTGTTTTGCGCAAATTAACATCAGAATATGATCAAATGTGCGTTACAATATATACTAAGTTGCGGTACTACTACAATGTGTGTGTTTACCAGCCCACATAGCAGGTTTGATTGACAGCCATCTAGATAGACTGGAGTTTGCAGTAAATCGATAAAAAAGCAGTTACTATAATAACCATAGCCATGCAGTATTATTTTGTTAATTAGAAGTCATGACCTGTGATTTAATCTCAAACATCCCCCACCCATGCACGACCTGGAACATGATCTTGCTTTTCTGGTGCACACCAACCTACATCCACCACCAGTGCAATTCTGTCTGCACCTTCTCCCAGTACACTTTACAGCACAGCCACCACCAAGGCAAGACTGGGTACAATGCTTGGAGCTACAGGTCATTAAACCACATCCACCTCCTTGACAAATCTGGGAACATTTTTGATTTTTACCATCACATCGCATTCTGCATCCACCTCCAACACAAACTTGGTTGCAATGCGAAGCTGTGCATCTCATGTTACATCCTCCACCAACACACGACTGAGAGCACACTCTAGAGTTACATGTCATTGTCATGCAGCGACCACCTTTACACTCCTGGTGACATCGAGCATTTTTGTTGTGACACTTTAACATGCAGTTTCCACTAAGACACAGTTGACGGCTACCATGTGTCTGATCACGTGTAGCTTTAAATTCCAGTTTGCATCTATTGGCAAAGCACTTCTGGTAGCAGACGTTGCCAATCAAATTACAACCAGGTGATGAGCAGTTTTGATAGCAAACGCTTCCAAGCATAGTAAGAAGTCTTCGAGCTGCAGGGAAGTTGTTTTGAACAATTCTACAGTATCCTCCAGCTTGGCAAGTTCGCCTGCAGAAACGGCCAGCGCACATCATGTAGCAGGTACCACCACGACAAGTCTGATCGCAATACTGCACCCCCCTTGGACAGTTCATGAAACACTTCTCACTGTCACAATTCTGTACACATCGTCTGGCAGTAGCTGGGCAAGTCATGTTGCAGGAGCCTCCTTGACACCTTTGATAGCAGTTCCTGCAAGTGCCATTACAGTTCATGTTGCAACGACTGCTCAGGCAAGTCTGTCTACACTCGTTAGAATTGCATACCAAACTCTCGCATCCACTGGTAATGCATCGTTGCTGGCATGTGTTGCGTGACGTACAGATCATGCTACAACCGGCTGTGGTGCATTGTTGGTCGCAATTGGTGTTGACAGCATTACAATGGATGTTAAATATGCCATTTGTGAAATGTTGGTGACAAGTGCCCATAGAATTGGAGGTGCAGTGGTTAATGAACGTCATGAAAGGATTGACGAGAACTGGGCAGGACACTAGAAGCAGTATTACAACGGCCTTCATGTTTCTATTAAAGAAAAACATTATTTATGACATATACCTATATGTAGCTACATGTACATGATCGTTGACAGGTTGAACATCTTTGGAGCTAAGCCCCAGTTTACATGAGAAATGGATAGATAGATAGATAGATAGATAGATAGATAGATAGATAGATAGATAGATAGATAGATAGATAGATAGATAGATAGATAGATAGATAGATAGATAGATAGATAGATAGATAGATAGATAGATAGATAGATAGATAGATAGATAGATAGATAGATAGATAGATAGATAGATAGATAGATAGATAGATAGATAGATAGATAGATACAGTCATTTGCAAAAATTCTGGCCGCCACGGTATATCAATATATCAATATATCGGGTGCATCACTAATACTATTAAATGAAGCAAAATTTACAAACAACAAACGTAAGACTAAAATAAACATTATACTAAATATTTCTACCAACTTTTCTGGCGTTAACCCGCTTTAATGGGAATTTTCGATTATTTAATTACCCATAATGCACCTGATATATTGATATACTGATACTTCGTAGCGGCCAGAATTTTTGCAATTGACTGTAGATAGATAGATAGATAGATAGATAGATGGATGGATGGATGGATGGATGGATGGATGGATGGATGGATGGATGGATGGATGGATGGATGGATGGATGGATGGATGGATGGATGGATGGATGGATGGATGGATGGATGGATGGATGGATGGATGGATGGATGGATGGATGGATGGATGGATGGATGGATGGATGGATGGATGGATGGATGGATGGATGGATGGATGGATGGATGGATGGATGGATGGATGGATGGATGGATGGATGGATGGATGGATGGATGGATGGATGGATGGATGGATGGATGGATGGATGGATGGATGGATGGATGGATGGATGGATGGATGGATGGATGGATGGATGGATGGATGGATGGATGGATGGATGGATGGATGGATGGATGGATGGATGGATGGATGGATGGATGGATGGATGGATGGATACGGATAGAGAGGGATAACCGTAGCGCTATAGGATCTTCCTAGCAATTAGGGACAACTATACTTTGCATTTATATGATAAAATACCAACTTACATTGGATGCGTTACTGGTTGCGTTACTAGGTTCGTTAGCATATTAATGAAGTGCGTGGTTACTAATTTCAAAAACAAACATGGCGGACATGTGTCCACAGGAATCCCAAGCTCAGGTGATTACAATATCTCTCCTTGTTTCGTGTACATGACGAAAGTTAACACTAGTAGTAGGATCATCCTATCTGCGAGGCAGTATGATTCTAGTGTTACCTTAGGATGATCATAGTATCCGAAATAACGTCTATATACCCCGGCCCATGTAAATAGAAAGCACGTACTATCATGATATATAGGCGGTAGGTTGGTTCGCCTGTTAGAAAGATGCTAGCGCTAGGGTTATTCCTGTCTCATGTAAACAGGCCCTGAGAATGCAAAATTGTCTGGCAGTAAATCAGTCATGTTTCATACACATAAAAAAAAAAATCTTACATTCCAAAAGCTGTTTAGCTCATAACCTACAAATATGGATTTCACGATGGATATTTGAGAATAATTACAATTTCCCAGAATTCCATTTGGTCATAGTTTACATGAACCGATTGCGCAGTCTGTACACCTATTTCAATTATGTTACATCTCCGAAAAGGGTGAAAGGTGCGACCCTGAAGGATCATGGGAGTTTCTGTTTGCAGCCATGTTCTTCATGAACGTCTTGTACTAAATAAGAACATTGCGGTGAAGCTAGCAAATCATTTGTTTGTTGAAATGTCACTGAGGGGCTTCGGGTAAACATCTTGGTAAACAATATTTCCCATGATTGTCTGGGATCGCACCTTTGTGAGTCAAGGGCGACTAACTTCATTGAAATAGGTATATATATATATGTAACAAGAATTATATATCATAAACCTGTCACTTATTAGAGTTATTTATGCATTATTTCATAACTGAAAACAAATGCTAATATGAGTTCAAATAATTAACCATGAATGCTACTAATAATATTCATGAATGAATGAATGAATAGACTTTATTTATCGAGGGAAGCACGTGACAGTTTGTGTAAACTGATGACCCTGTGGCCCATGCACTGTGGTTATCATTAGTAAGTTTAGACAGACGTCAATGTATCATATCTTGAAAGTACTAGATAATACTGAATTGTCGCTATGCTTCTCAAACATTCCAAACACCCATCATGCATTGCTCCTCTGAAAACGAGACCTAACGGTAACATTATACTACGAATCATGACTGACGACAGTGCAAACCTGGCTTTAAACCAAGAAAAATCAAATTGTTTGCGACTGCTTAATTCTCAACAGCAGCGTATATCATTTGGCGACTTTCCCAGTTTTATTCATGTTATTTATACTGCTGATTTGTGAGACTGAGCTATCTGATCGTTATACAGTATTAATAATTTATTAACTTAATAGCGCACAGATATCAATCCAATATAAGATCATTGTCAGTAACATGAATAAGTAATTCATATAAATTGATGGTCCTACAATGACTGCATGCAATCAGTGGTAAACCCTTGAATAAGTAGTTCTCTTAATTATAATACTCTGGCAACCAGACCTTTTTGGCGAATCACGGTAAAATCAAGATTGATGCTTTATATAACCTACAGAAGCATACGCTAAAACGTCAATCTATACATTCGAGACACCGAGACGCGGGCTAAAAATAACAAGTCTCGAAACATCTCACCACCCTTACAACGTACAACATCTTAATATTGGATGTATATTGTATATTCCTTATTAATTTGTTATCTTACCGGAATAGTGTAAGAATGCACAAGCTAGTGTGACTACATACGGGTACTGGTTCGACCAGCAAGTTTCTTCACTCACTGGTGAGATGCTTACCTGGCAAGTAGCAATAGCTTTTTGTAGCAATAAATCTCCCAGGATCTTATGCTAGATTCACGCGTATGTTCCTGTAAGATCGTCTGACGCACACGGCTGGAATACAACTGGTACGTAATGATGGGGCAGACAACACAAGTCTTTGTGTTACTGATCTAATCACAACATCTTAGCTCTAGAACTACGAGTGATAAAAGGGGAGGGGTGGCCTTATGGAATATTGCCAAGCACATTCACAATTAACTGCACCAACCACATTGATAAGGTCATAGTCAAATCAACCTCATATTGAATTTGTTCATCAGCTACATTGTATACTCTCCCGGCTGCATGACACTTTATATTAATCCATCTACTCCACCATGATTACATTCTGGTATTCAAGTAGGTTTCAGACGTTTCCTTTTCTGGATGGGAGGGTTTTCTTCGAGTTACGCACTTGATTGCGCGCCTTTCGAGTTACGCGCTCAGACACACCCATAATTTTTAGCAAACGCCCACTTTGACATTTACGCGTAACTCGATGACAAACATTGGTGAAATCAAAATCAAAATCGAATTATGTAACTCGAAGTCAACGAAGCGAAATTTTATTTTCGAGTTACGCGTGAACTCCGTAACTCGTTCCTAAAACTCGACAAACACGTTATCGAGTTACGTACATAAATTTTTCAATGTTTTCAATTTACAAGACAAAAAATTAAAAGAACGCAACTTGAAAACAAAGATCGCAACATTTCTTTTATTATCTTTCCTTGAGCTTTCAGCGAAATATTCGAATCATATAAATCGAGAGAATTTGATCATATTTTTCTATGTGCCGACACATTACGTGTAATATTGTTATACCGTAGATAAAAGATGGCTGTACTCGTCAAACTCAAATGGGTCAAACTACAAGTTCTATTACTTATATTAATCCGTTTGAAGTGACGATAATTCATTGCCGGCGTCTAGTCCGAATTCGAGGCTTTGGAACGACTTCTCATACTCATTAATTATTACATGCAATGACCTAAAGGAAATAAATAAAGAGTACGTTACAAGATTTTAGCCCGGAAAATCAATAATTCTAGTCTTTGCATATGCTCTGCTCATGCGCAGAGTCGAGGACATCGTATCCCACATGTGTTGGACTTTTGAGTAGCATGGAGTAGAGCCTGCTTTCAGATTTTAAAAGCAAATTCGGACAGTTGTATTACCTCTGTCCAAGGTCCCGATGATTGTTATATGAGGGATAAGAGTTCTAATCGTCCCTCATGATTAGCTAGTACTGGGGAGAGTAGAGTGATTCCAGTAAACCTGGGCACTACTAACTACACCAATACACACTATTAGACACTCACTCTTTTGTTTTCTTCTGTTCCTTTGCATCTAATAAACACTGACAGCTAATTAGTAGTGCCCAGGTTTATTGGAATCACTCTAACAGTTACTCTTGCCAGTACTTTCCGTACTTTCAAGGTACATCACATGGAATTATCCTGCGCATTTGATTGATCAAAACTTCTTTATTAATAATAATTTATTCGGCTCATTGTTCTTATTGTTCTTAATTGATATATGTTTTCAAATGCGCATGCGTTATATTTCGTCCAATCAGCATCGAGCCTCAGATGGTTGTGACCAGAGCCTTCTCGGGAGAGGACCGAAACCGAAGAGCTCTGGGAACGAGAATGTTTACACAAGGTACGAAACTCGGTCACGTGACAAATACGATTTTGCCCTTTTTTTGTCAATATGACTTGAAAACTTATTTTTTCATCGAATAACTAAACTTGACCGTATTCTCTAAACACTTCATATATAAGTGTCAGTCGTCTAACTTCACCGTACGCTGAGAGACTTTTGACATTTTGCGCCTCATGACTTGATGTGCGCCGCAGTTCAATGGTGCACTTTTCCGTGAAATATTCAAATCAAAACTGTGCTGTGCTCTTTTTTGAAAGATTTAACATACACCTATTTCCAATTATGTTAGTACTCCCCCCCCCCCCCCCCCCCCCCCCCAAAAAAAAAAGGGTGAAAGGTGTGACCCTGAAGGATCATGGGGGTTACTATTTGCAGCAATGTTCTCCATTGTCTCCATGAATAACGTCTTGTACTAAACAAGAACATTGCGGTGAAGCAAATTCAAGTGACATTCAATTTGAAATGGCCGATTTTTTGTCGAAATGTTAGGAAATTTGGATAGAAAGACTTGGTAGACAGAATCTCCCATGATTCTCTGGGGTCGCACCTCACTAAACAAAAGTCAAAACATTTATCATTCACATTATTTTCTCCGTGATTTTCATTGATCGAGAGACGACTACGTCACTGCAGATAACTTCCTGCGAATAATGCTTTCGTTCTCCTCGACAATGGCAGCTCAAATTGTTCCAGAGTTGTTGCTTAGTTCAGAGAAAATATAGTGAATGATAAAACAATTATTGAACTCGGTTTTTGCAAAATATCGTGATTTTGTCAGTGTCTCGCAGAGCAATTATTTGATGCCTCTGCCTTCGGCATCGGCAAATAATTATTCTGCTCGCCAACAAATCACGATATTTTGCCGAAACACCTCTTCCAATAATTGCTAATTAATACTTTATTTCACAAGTCAGTTATTAAGAAGTTTACTAGCTTTTTACACACTGTTTTGCCGTTCTTTCTGCCGCAATTTATTTACTATTATTAATTCACTATATTATTCACTATATATGTATATGTTTGGTGTTTTTTCAACATATTGTTCACTCCGCCAGTTTCGAAAAAGTTTCCACCAGTTATCGGTGTTCTTTTTTTTGGTTTTTTTCGTTTGTTCCTCGATCCACTAAAGCCAGGAGACTAAAGCAAATCTCAACGCCATCTTTGTTTTGGGAGAGGAGGCATCACCATGACAAAAGTGAAATTTCACGCGTGAAATTACAAATTACGCGAGAAATTTCGCCTCAAACTTTGAGAGTAATTTGTACTTTACGGTATTATTCCACGAAATTGAGTCGTACATTTATCAGTCCCCGAAGTGGAGGTGAGTAGTGGTGGATATTTACCGCCGGAGCCGCGAGTCGAGGTAATATCTACCACTACTCGCCGACACTGAGGGGAATAATTGTTTTAGTATATACCACACAAGTGAATAGCCAGCCAAATATATAAAATTTATTTTCAAGAAGAAAGAGACACGCTCGCGAAACGCGACGCCATCTTGTTTTGCTTGGATTGAGTAGCCAATCAGAGCGCGCGAAAAGTACTATTCACTTGTGTGGTATATACTAAGGCCGGATAGCCAACGAGGCGCTAATTGTTTATATATACAACCATTATTATGGATTGTGAGCAATATAACCTTTTTTTTAAATTTTAGTTCGGCAAAACCGATGTCATTGTTGAAAATCTCCAATTTTCTTTACTCGTGGTATGAGCTGTTAGACAACCACTGGATATGAGCAAGCAAGCGCTCTGATTGGCTACTCTACTAGTAGGCTATTTAGTAAATAAACCCCTTCTGGCGGCTGGTATATCGGCTGATAATGTCCGCGGCTGAGAGATGGTCCGAAAAATGAACAGTTGGCCGAGAAGCGAAGCTTCTTTTTTGAGGACCATCTCTCAGCCAAGGACATTATCAGCCGATAATGTAAGCCGATAATGTAAGCCAGAAAGGGGTTTATTTATTTTATAGCCCTTCGATAAATTTTCTATGTCGACTTCAATGATGAAGAAACCGAAACAAAATGACGGATGAAGAAAACAAGTTTCGATCGAGTTCAAATATCCGTTCCGTTTGAGATCTTTTCATGTGTAAACTTCTAAAAACGTATTCGAAAATAAGATTGATAGTTTTTGAAGCTTTTTCAGTGGTTTTCTTGATATTTTGGGTTTTATTTGAGCGACTTTTTGGGCGCCGATTTTTACGTTTGTTCGTAGTTGAACGGGATCGAAAAATTATAAAAATACCTCAAATACCTGTCGTATCGACGTTAAAATCCCCCAAAAGGAACAAGTAAACCACATGTATGTTGTACAAGCTAATTTACCTATTAAAAATACATTAGTCTTAAAAAAGTTCAGATAATTTCAATTTTCTCCAAAGTGGGGGATATCATCTCAAAACTGGGGGATATTACCCGACATCCGTCCAGTGAAATCGTACCACGTGACCCGTTTAAACCAATGGGCGCGCGCGAAAATTTATCGATGGGTTATAACAGCTCATATACCGTGAGTAGAGAAAGTTGAAGATTTTCAACAATGGCAGACCGGTTTTGCTGAACTAAAACTAAAAATAAATGTTATATTTCTCACAATCCAGTGGTTGTCTATATAATAAAACAATTATTCCACGAAATCGAGTCGTACATGATGCTAATAGCCAACGAGGCGCTAGTAGAGTAGCCAATCAGAGGGCTCGCTTGCTCATATCCAGTGGTTGTTGATATAATCACACCTCCCTGATATAATTAAACTGCTTTAGCCAACCAAAAGATAGCATGATGTTATGCCATGCCAAACCTATACCCATTTACTTGAACCAAGGCAGAGACACTGTTCAATTGTATTTTATTTGTTCAGTTTTGACTAAAGATTAAACAACGAAACGTTTTACCACATAAATCTCTGCACTTAGCTCGTGCACCCTGACAAACGGTTTGTTTAAAAACATGTAAATTGTAACAACATTAATAGCACAATAAAGACAAAACTCCACTACTAATGTAAAACGGCTGCATGCAGGAATATGTACACGATATAGCACATATGGTATTAGAAAGTACCGGAATTCTAGTAATCCCTGAGGAACTAACACCATATTAACACAGGTCCAGTATATTAACTGCCATGTAAGTGACTGGTTAACAGCCAGCTTAGACCATAATGACCAACCAGCACATAGATAACACGGAATAACTAGATACCTGACTGACCAATGACGGCCATAGATTTTACGCCATATATAGAATGGGTAATGCCTATTGTCAGCCAGTAGATACTCGTGTACATATGTCAACTTATTAACTAAGAATAATGATATCAGAATTGCTGATATGAGTGCCAACAACAGAACAGGTCGTGATACAGTTTTCTTAATGAACTTCAACAATGGAATGACAGTATCAACAAGCAGCGGGCTGCTAAATGCTACACTGAATGCAAAGAAATAAAACAGTTGTGGAAAGTTAAGACAAGGCTTATGGCTACTCCTATCACCCACGACTACACCCCTATTGACAATCACAAACACAAGATTAAACAACGAAACGTTTTACCACATAAATCTCTGCACTTGTGTAGGCTCGTGCACCCTGACAAACGGTTTGTTTAAAAACATGTAAATTGTAACAACATTAATAGCACAATAAAGACAAAACTCCACTACTAATGTAAAACGGCTGCATGCAGGAATATGTACACGATATAGCACATATGGTATTAGAAAGTACCGGAATTCTAGTAATCCCTGAGGAACTAACACCATATTAACACAGGTCCAGTATATTAACTGCCATGTAAGTGACTGGTTAACAGCCAGCTTAGACCATAATGACCAACCAGCACATAGATAACACGGAATAACTAGATACCTGACTGACCAATGACGGCCATAGATTTTACGCCATATATAGAATGGGTAATGCCTATTGTCAGCCAGTAGATACTCGTGTACATATGTCAACTTATTAACTAAGAATAATGATATCAGAATTGCTGATATGAGTGCCAACAACAGAACAGGTCGTGATACAGTTTTCTTAATGAACTTCAACAATGGAATGACAGTATCAACAAGCAGCGGGCTGCTAAATGCTACACTGAATGCAAAGAAATAAAACAGTTGTGGAAAGTTAAGACAAGGCTTATGGCTACTCCTATCACCCACGACTACACCCCTATTGACAATCACAAACACGAGAAAACCAACAACAACAATACCATACATAACCAGAACTTTCAACATGACAAATAAATGATCAACAAATGCCATAATGTAATGTGTAATTTCTGTCAATGTTCCAGTAGATTTCTCATCCAAGTGCTTGCTGACTGAGGCTCGTAGAGTTCTTATAGTAGTTGTCCCAGCTACAAAAATCACCCAAACTACATTGGTTTGTCTAAACACAATCGATGTTACTCCTGCAAGAGATGCTAGGGTATGGTGCTCTTGGAGACTCAGATAGTACATCAGTAGAACAAAGAATATAGAACCTGCATCAGTGTAGTACAAGAATGTAAAGAAGTACAAAACAGGAAAAATACAGATATTCATTGATGTGACAGCACAATGCAGGCTGATTGTTGTACCAGAGGATGTCTTGTTGACCTGCAAACAAATAGTCACAAATTGGTCACCATTTTCACTTAGATTTTTATATTTATTTAGTTCAAATAGGATATATCAGTTAGAAACCATTCCAATAAATATGGTTCTTCTCAAAATATTAAATATGAAATGAAATCCACCTGTGTGGTTTGTAAATCAGTGTTAAATAGGTTCTACAGTCATTAGAGAATAGAAATACATCGTCCCATGCAGTCCTCAAAATACTAGAACCGAGTCCCGCGCGGACAGAGATACAAATATATTTAAATCCAGTAGTTGTTATAGGTTGTGTTGTAATTCATAATACTAATTAAATGATTGTATCATCAACCTGGAATTTATTGATGAAACAACCTGAGCTTTCAAGCTATGCGCTCATCTTCAGGGTTACAATGTGTGTATCATTGAAAAAACTAACGGGATCATGATAATAATAATAATTATTATTATTATTATTATAATTATTATAATCTTTACTAAAGTGCCAATATACAATTACTTTAGCATTGCTGCTAATTGAGGACAAAAAAAATAATGTACAATAACAATTATTCATTATAAATATGTTAACTAAAAGAATATAATTCTAAAATATGTAAAATATTAATATGTAAAATATTAATACACTCAATTGCAGAAACGTTGTAGTATACATTTATACAAATATACAAATATCTAATGAGTTGCAAAATGTTAGACATGCTAAAATACAACTGTTTAAGCACAAAATAGTGCTGAAAACTATTGTGTTGTCCTTGTTGGATGCGATACTAATCTAAAATTGATGATTCTGATATATTAGAAGGAAATAAGCGATGTTTCGCACTTTGTATCTCATTAGATATCTTGTATCTCATTAGATATTTGTATAAATGTATACTACAATGCAACCTTTCTGCAATTGAGTGTATATGTAAAATATTAATATATATATACACCAAGCTAAAAATCTATACGTGAGCAAACATAGAGTTTACGAGGAAGAAGCAAGCAAAACAAAGGTAAAAAATCATGTATGTAGATAAACAGAATGATCCATGAGGACAACTGACACAATTAACAATTAATTATTTTCATTTATTTATATTTCTTTCTTTTTGTTTATTTATTTTACTTCCTTTATTTTCATTTCTGTCTCATGAAAATACACATTTCTGTTTATCTCCATGGTCCATTGCACGGCATGGTTCTTGCCATCCAATGCATTCTCCAAACAAAATCTTAGAAAACTTTTGATTTTATTTTTAATCTCATTTCTCCTGTGTCAAACATAATCCCCTGAAACTTCGCCCTTTTACTAATTTAGAGCTGCTCATTTCATTTTTGCAGTTCATTTTGACAATGATGCTTGATTTAAGGAGGTTGGGGTCAAGTGACCTCTTAGTGCAAGTGTATACCACTAGTTATAACTGACACGTAGCAGTAGGCACATGTGTACCTACAAAATGTATTAGGTGTCTATTGTAGACCACTAGTTATAGCTGACACGTAGCAGTAGACACATGTACATGTATCTATAAGGTGTCTATTCTATACCACTAGCTATAGCTGACTAGTAGCAGTAGACACATGTATCTATAAGGTGTCTATTGTATACCACTAGCTATAGCTGACTAGTAGCAGTAGACACATGTATCTATTAGGTCTCTATTGTAGACCACTAGCTATAGCTGACTAGTAGCAGTAGACACATGTATCTATTAGGTCTCTATTGTATACCACTAGCTATAGCTGACTAGTAGCAGTAGACACATGTACCTATTAGGTGTCTATTGTATACCACTAGTTATAGCTGACTAGTAGCAGTAGACACATGTACCTATTAGGTCTCTATTGTAGACCACTAGCTATAGCTGACTAGTAGCAGTAGACACATGTATCTATTAGGTGTCTATTGTATACCACTAGTTATAGCTGACTAGTAGCAGTAGACACATGTACCTATTAGGTCTCTATTGTAGACCACTAGCTATAGCTGACTAGTAGCAGTAGACACATGTACCTATTAGGTGTCTATTGTATACCACTAGTTATAGCTGACTAGTAGCAGTAGACACATGTACCTATTAGGTGTCTATTGTAGACCACTAGTTATAGCTGACTAGTAGCAGTAGATACATGTACCTATTAGGTCTCTATTGTAGACCACTAGCTATAGCTGACTAGTAGCAGTAGACACATGTATCTATTAGGTCTCTATTGTAGACCACTAGCTATAGCTGACTAGTAGCAGTAGACACATGTATCTATTAGGTGTCTATTGTAGACCACTAGCTAGCTATAGCTGACTAGTAGCAGTAGACACATGTATCTATTAGGTCTCTATTGTAGACCACTAGTTATAGCTGACTAGTAGCAGTAGATACATGTACCTATTAGGTCTCTATTGTAGACCACTAGCTATAGCTGACTAGTAGCAGTAGACACATGTATCTATAAGGCGTCTATTGTATACCACTAGCTATAGCTGACTAGTAGCAGTAGACACATGTATCTATAAGGTGTCTATTGTAGACCACTAGTTATAGCTGACTAGTAGCAGTAGACACATGTATCTATAAGGTGTCTATTGTATACCACTAGCTATAGCTGACTAGTAGCAGTAGACACATGTATCTATTAGGTGTCTATTGTAGACCACTAGCTATAGCTGACTAGTAGCAGTAGACACATGTATCTATAAGGCGTCTATTGTATACCACTAGCTATAGCTGACTAGTAGCAGTAGACACATGTACCTATTAGGTCTCTATTGTAGACCACTAGTTATAGCTGACTAGTAGCAGTAGACACATGTATCTATTAGGTGTCTATTGTATACCACTAGTTATAGCTGACTAGTAGCAGTAGACACATGTATCTATTAGGTGTCTATTGTAGACCACTAGCTATAGCTGACTAGTAGCAGTAGACACATGTATCTATAAGGCGTCTATTGTATACCACTAGTTATAGCTGACTAGTAGCAGTAGACACATGTATCTATTAGGTGTCTATTGTATACCACTAGTTATAGCTGACTAGTAGCAGTAGACACATGTATCTATAAGGTGTCTATTGTAGACCACTAGCTATAGCCGACTAGTAGCAGTAGACACATGTATCTATTAGGTGTCTATTGTAGACCACTAGCTATAGCTGACTAGTAGCAGTAGACACATGTACCTATTAGGTGTCTATTGTATACCACTAGTTATAGCTGACTAGTAGCAGTAGACACATGTATCTATAAGGTGTCTATTGTAGACCACTAGCTATAGCTGACTAGTAGCAGTAGACACACATGTACCTATTAGGTGTCTATTGTATACCACTAGTTATAGCTGACTAGTAGCAGTAGACACATGTATCTATAAGGCGTCTATTGTATACCACTAGCTATAGCTGACTAGTAGCAGTAGACACATGTATCTATAAGGTCTCTATTGTAGACCACTAGCTATAGCTGACTAGTAGCAGTAGACACATGTATCTATAAGGCGTCTATTGTATACCACTAGTTATAGCTGACTAGTAGCAGTAGATACATGTACCTATAAGGTGCCTATTGTAGACCACTAGCTATAGCTGACTAGTAGCAGTAGACACATGTGTCTATTAGGTGTCTATTGTATACCACTAGCTATAGCTGACTAGTAGCAGTAGACACATGTACCTATTAGGTCTCTATTGTAGACCACTAGCTATAGCTGACTAGTAGCAGTATCTGACACATGTATCTATAAGGCGTCTATTGTATACCACTAGCTATAACTGACAAGTAGCAGTAGACACATGTATCTATTAGGTGTCTATTGTAGACCACTAGCTATAGCTGACTAGTAGCAGTAGACACATGTATCTATAAGGCGTCTATTGTATACCACTAGCTATAACTGACACGTAGCAGTAGACACATGTACCTATTAGGTCTCTATTGTAGACCACTAGCTATAGCTGACTAGTAGCAGTAGACACATGTATCTATAAGGCGTCTATTGTATACCACTAGCTATAACTGACAAGTAGCAGTAGACACATGTATCTATTAGGTGTCTATTGTAGACCACTAGCTATAGCTGACTAGTAGCAGTAGACACATGTACCTATTAGGTCTCTATTGTAGACCACTAGCTATAGCTGACTAGTAGCAGTAGATACATGTACCTATTAGGTGTCTATTGTATACCACTAGTTATAGCTGACTAGTAGCAGTAGACACATGTATCTATTAGGTGTCTATTGTAGACCACTAGCTATAGCTGACTAGTAGCAGTAGATACATGTACCTATTAGGTGTCTATTGTATACCACTAGTTATAGCTGACTAGTAGCAGTAGACACATGTATCTATTAGGTGTCTATTGTAGACCACTAGCTATAGCTGACTAGTAGCAGTAGACACATGTACCTATTAGGTGTCTATTGTAGACCACTAGTTATAGCTGACTAGTAGCAGTAGACACATGTACCTATTAGGTGTCTATTGTATACCACTAGCTATAGCTGACTAGTAGCAGTAGACACATGTACCTATTAGGTGTCTATTGTAGACCACTAGTTATAGCTGACTAGTAGCAGTAGACACAATTGTACCTATTAGGTGTCTATTGTAGACCACTAGTTATAGCTGACAAGTAGCAGTAGACACATGTATCTATTAGGTGTCTATTGTAGACCACTAGTTATAGCTGACAAGTAGCAGTAGACACATGTATCTATTAGGTGTCTATTGTAGACCACTAGCTATAGCTGACTAGTAGCAGTAGACACATGTATCTATAAGGTGTATATTGTAGACCCACTAGCTATAGCTGACTAGTAGCAGTAGACACATGTACCTATTAGGTCTCTATTGTAGACCACTAGTTATAGCTGACTAGTAGCAGTAGACACATGTATCTATTAGGTGTCTATTGTAGACCACTAGTTATAGCTGACTAGTAGCAGTAGACACATGTATCTATTAGGTGTCTATTGTAGACCACTAGTTATAGCTGACTAGTAGCAGTAGATACATGTATCTATTAGGTGTCTATTGTAGACCACTAGTTATAGCTGACTAGTAGCAGTAGACACATGTACCTATTAGGTGTCTATTGTAGACCACTAGTTATAGCTGACTAGTAGCAGTAGACACATGTATCTATTAGGTGTCTATTGTAGACCACTAGTTATAGCTGACTAGTAGCAGTAGATACATGTACCTATTAGGTCTCTATTGTAGACCACTAGCTATAGCTGACTAGTAGCAGTAGACACATGTATCTATTAGGTGTCTATTGTAGACCACTAGTTATAGTTGACTAGTAGCAGTAGACACATGTATCTATTAGGTGTCTATTGTAGACCACTAGTTATAGCTGACTAGTAGCAGTAGATACATGTACCTATTAGGTCTCTATTGTAGACCACTAGCTATAGCTGACTAGTAGCAGTAGACACATGTATCTATTAGGTGTCTATTGTAGACAACTAGCTATAGCTGACTAGTAGCAGTAAATACATGTACCTATTAGGTCTCTATTGTAGACCACTAGCTATAGCTGACTAGTAGCAGTAGACACATGTATCTATAAGGTGTCTATTGTATACCACTAGCTATAGCTGACTAGTAGCAGTAGACACATGTATCTATTAGGTGTCTATTGTAGACCACTAGCTATAGCTGACTAGTAGCAGTAGATACATGTACCTATTAGGTCTCTATTGTATACCACTAGCTATAGCTGACTAGTAGCAGTAGACACATGTATCTATTAGGTGTCTATTGTATACCACTAGCTATAGCTGACTAGTAGCAGTAGACACATGTATCTATTAGGTGTCTATTCTATACCACTAGCTATAGCTGACTAGTAGCAGTAGACACATGTATCTATAAGGTCTCTATTGTAGACCACTAGCTATAGCTGACTAGTAGCAGTAGACACATGTACTGTACCTATTAGGTCTCTATTGTAGACCACTAGTTATAGCTGACAAGTAGCAGTAGACACATGTACCTATTAGGTGTCTATTGTAGACCACTAGCTATAGCTGACTAGTAGCAGTAGACACATGTATCTATAAGGTGTCTATTGTAGACCACTAGCTATAGCTGACTAGTAGCAGTAGACACATGTATCTATAAGGTGTCTATTGTATACCACTAGCTATAGCTGACTAGTAGCAGTAGACACATGTACCTATTAGGTCTCTATTGTAGACCACTAGTTATAGCTGACTAGTAGCAGTAGACACATGTATCTATTAGGTGTCTATTGTAGACCACTAGTTATAGCTGACTAGTAGCAGTAGCAGAGACACATGTATCTATTAGGTGTCTATTGTATACCACTAGCTATAGCTGACTAGTAGCAGTAGATACATGTATCTATTAGGTCTCTATTGTAGACCACTAGCTATAGCTGACTAGTAGCAGTAGACACATGTATCTATTAGGTCTCTATTGTATACCACTAGCTATAGCTGACTAGTAGCAGTAGATACATGTATCTATTAGGTCTCTATTGTAGACCACTAGCTATAGCTGACTAGTAGCAGTAGACACATGTACCTATTAGGTCTCTATTGTAGACCACTAGTTATAGCTGACTAGTAGCAGTAGACACATGTACCTATTAGGTCTCTATTGTAGACCACTAGTTATAGCTGACAAGTAGCAGTAGACACATGTACCTATTAGGTGCCTATACACATGTAGGAGAACGTACATGTAGCGTTCGAGCAGAATGTAAAGTTGATATTTAACCACTGCTGCTCAATTTTAGCCAGCATCAAGACACCACAGGAACCCCATCTCAACACAGGAACCCCAAGATTAGTGTCAATAATAATAATATAAAAATAATAATATAATATAATACTAGTCATTGCTTTAAGCAAGCGAAGTGCTGCGAGAAGTAAATGCATTATTATTTGTTTGTTATTCTGCCCAAATAAGCGAATCATCACAATCATGTGCTTGTGTCGTAATAGCCCCAAATACCAAAATTACATTACTCCCGGGTTACTGTTAGTCTTCAAAGACCAATATGCCATGATTGGCAGATAGTTTAGGGACAACATCTCTGTGTCAGGGATGGATCTACTTCGAAGAGCATCCAGATAATGAAGTCGATCTCCTTCGACAAGGATCTGATCTGCCATGGCGGCCGGCGGCCCATTGTTCGATTGGTAAATTCTGAGCAAATAACAGGGCTGAAAAACTCATAAAAGAACATTGTCTTCCCCGTGAAATGTCACTATTTAAAAGCGTTCGTGGCCTTGATGAATGCTTCCAGCAATAAATAAGTTTGACCTTGACATAATTACACGGCGAATACCTCGGACCAAACAACAACGAACTTCCAAAATCGTCTACTATTCATCGAGTCTGAACAACATGAACGTACAAATATTATGTACGTAGGAATTTATGATGAACCCCGCTGGACACATGTACTGCATGCTCAGAACATACTGCTGTCCGAGCATTGTCGAAGTTGCGCCGACCACACACCGAAAAATCCGGCAGGACAAACACAAATCGAGCTTTTTGCTGGCATCTAGCACACAGGGATCCCAACATAACACAGGGAAACCGTCAAGATTAGTGTTGCTGCTCGCCTTACGGCTTCGCAGCAATAATATATAATAAGTAAAGGTTTCGTAAAAGATTTTATAAGAAAAATTAGTGATATGAACTGGACATTTCGATGACTGCATGTCATCATTATCAACAGTGAATGAAGTATTTTTACAGTAACTTACAGCGCTTTTCATAATTACGCGACCTCTACAACTTCGGCGCCTGTCGAAAACATGCATTTAGACTGCTGTCAATCAAACTTACGACGATAACCGAATACGACCCAAGAACTAGCCAACTACGTCTTGTCGACAAAATGGCTACCTGCGAGGATACAGAAGACTATACGGATATTCTCATTCCTTTGCCTGACCTAACGAGACGCAGATAGTGGATCAGATCTTGAAACACATCGACACTTGAATAAAGTTTGGAAGGTTGAATTAGCTCACGCCACGGTCGGTGCCTCGTGGTAACCATGAATACTCTCATGTTCTTTCTACACAGCGAGAAGTTGCTTTGTTCCTTGACATAAAGGATGGCAAACTTTCTGGTGCAGAAACTACCCCATTTTTACTTCCACACAGATCAGTGGGCATACGACACTTTACGCCTGCGTGTAGAAGACTACATAAATCGAAATTATGGCACCGAACATTGACAAGTCATGCGTTTGTACTTCAAACGATCCAAAGGAAAAACCATAGTTTGTTTGAATGGCGATTACTCTCACACCATTATTACAACAGAAATATAAAGTACAGTTCGGAACTTCGGATCGCATTCGATTATCGTCGTAAGTTTGATTGATGGCAGTCTAAACGTGTGTTTTCGACAGGCGTTGAAGTTGTCGAGGTCGCGTAATTATGAAAAGCGCTGTAATGAATGTACATAATAATTTAAGAAGAACAATGGAAAAAGAAGAAGACAAAAAAAGAAAAAAAAATTGTAAGCTAATTGAAATAAAACTGTATGTAATTAATGTACTTGACATGATTTATTAAAGTTTTTACGTTACTGTATTTGGTTTCTCATTACCATAATGCTACCAGCATTGCCTGTCAATTAGCTGTCATAGTTTTGGATCATATCCAATCATATGTGGCTTTCTTACATGTATCACGTTACCAAAGAAAAATGAGGATATGGAAATTTCCATGAGAACGGCTCTCTCTGATTGGTCCGAAACAGCACTTATAATTTTATGATCAAATTGAAGGTGTCATTAATTCTTTTCATGTGCTGATCGGCGAACACTTGAAATCACAAATGTATTCCAATATGATATATTTTCACTAGTTTCACTTCAGTTTCAAAAGGACATGACAACGAAGCATGCAAGAGAAATTGCCACTAAAAATCAATAGAACATTATACATGACACAAGAGAAAAATCCTAAACCGCTGACCAATGTAACTATATCACATGATCAGTGTGGACAATTTTCCCATCACCCCTCTCCCCAAAACACGTCTGCATTTTTAATCGCAAATGCAACCAATAGATAACGTGGGGCCAAAACATCATTGCTTTTAAAACAATACAATGTATCTATAGGCTTGTTGTACAGTCATGTAATAATAAGCTTGATGGAATATCATATAAGTAGTGTAGTTGCTTGTATTTACATTTGGTGCTTGTGCAATGTCAGCAGATAAAACGTTGCATAATTTTGGTGCCACTGATGAAAAGGACCTACATGTACACGTACATGTATCTCTCGACAAGATTTTAACTTAGAACAAGTGAGACCCTGGCAACTGGGTTTTCTCTTATTACTGCTGACTACTTCAACTGTTTGTGTTCATGAGATATTTAACACTATGCCAAAATAAAGACAAAAGGTGAACAGTGCTATCCAACGGATAAGTCTGATCCAATGGATAAAATGGATGCAGTTATCCAATAAATTTTATCCATTGGATTATTAGTGCAACCAGGCCTGGTAGCTAGTGTTCAGATAGAGATCAGTATAAACTGCTACACTGTAAATAACAACCAATCTGTCATTGTTGTCTCTGTCAATTTTCAAAATCTAACTACTAAAACTAGCAGATGAGAGAACAATAGAAAGTGGTGGTGTTTCCCACCTCCTCATTTACTTGGAGAAGTTCAAAAACTGTAAAACATGTATTAACTACAAGACCGCTTCCTGCATGTCCCTTGTCATGTCTGAGTCTCTCATGACTGTTGTCATTTACATATTGAACACCAAGATAATTCATTATAAAGTTTAGGGTCTCAACAATGAGCACATGTTCTTTAATATTTTAATACAATACAATACAATAACTTTTATTTAAACTGGAGTGTCTTTAAGTAATGTACAAATATCTAGTGATTGCAATAAACCCATGAAATATAAATTAGATGTTAGTGTGTATTAAAATAGTCAAATACTCACAAAAGAAAACAATGGAAATAAAGTCTACCAGTGTCTAGTATTAGTCTACTAATAATATAGATGCAAAAATACTCAATTCTGATTGGTTGAGCACTGCCATGGTTAATTTGAATAGTGTGCAAAAAAAAAGTAATTCGATGCAAAAAGTTGTTAATTCGGTGCAAATTACTTTGGTTGCTATGGAAACAAATGGCGTATTTTTGTAAGAAAATTTTCTCGCCTTTCAAAAGATGTTGGCTGACCGGGAACGATTCCCAAATCTAAATGAAGAGGCTGTAATTCAACACGTAAAAGCTGTAAAAGTTCAAATCAAATCACTGTTCTAAGATCGGCGATGTCCAGCTGACGGCCACAGAAGTCAGAAGCGAGAAAAGGTAGCTCGATGACTACGAAGAGGGCGACGAATGTGAATTGAGAGAGCTTACCTTTAGCCACTACATCAGTCATCTACTACCAGAAGAGCAAGCTGAAGAAAATGCCAACTGATAAACCACCATTCATATCAGTCCATCATATCAACCCTGTTGTTGTCCATCATGTCGTTCGGCAACGAAAGAGCCAACGCCGAAATGCTACTCGATCAGCAGAATTTCTTGAACCAGTTTTTTCGGCCAAAACAGGCATGATAGACTGACATCACTTTTTCCAAGCCAGTGCTACAACTGCACTGTCACATTTAAAGTCGGACAGAAGTCGATTTCCTGAGTGAATTGCGTAGTTTTTTGAACTCAACTGACTTGTGTTTCTTTGAAGTTTGATTCATGGCCGTGTCGGTGATTTTGAACGCACGAGGTCCGATCTAAACTTGTAAATTTCAATTCACTTAACAATTGTTTACCAGCTTGTCACAGTGTAAATATTGTAATACTGAAGTACATGATAAACAGGTCCTTTGGTTGAGGACATTTAAGTTATAGAACACTGTTTGATGCCGACTCGGCTCTTTTTATAGTCTACCTAGTTCTTGTACAATCTCAACACGGTTGCTTGTCACGGCTTTGTCCAATAAAAACTCACCAGTTTGACATTGATGTTTTGTTTATTTACTATCGAATGGCTTCCCATAAATCGCGCGTAATATATTTGTTTTGCCAATTTTTGCATCAATATTATTAAACGGTAATCATTAGTATGCTCGTACAATTAACGATTAATAGTGTGAGTGATGTTTAAAAATCCCACAAATTGCACTCGCCTACGGCTCGTGCAATTTTGTTAGGATTTTTAAACATCACTCACACTATTAATCGTTAATTGCACTCGCACACTAATGATTACCACTACTAACTATTTCACAGGTTTATTGCAATCACTCTTACTAATGTTTTAACTTAAAGAACTGATCTACATGTACATAAAACAACCATCTCTATTATATTAGAGTCCATGGTTCAGTCAACAGATACTTTTAATATGTTAACTCCCATTAGAATGGAGCTATTGTAGCAACAACAACAAATGAAAATCAATCAATCAATACAGAAAAATACAGACCATAAGTAAATGAAGTTGATTCAATTTGTATTTAAGACATCTCTAAAATCAGGAAATGATTAAAATCAATGCAGCATAGTACAAACACTTAAACTATGCAACAGAAATAATACTAATTAGAACTAAATAGTGATATTTCTATTGTTTATTATTGTTTCATTTTAGTATTATTTAGTGCAAAACTTTGCATGGATTACAAAAATAAAATAGTTAGCACTTAATACCACCAAACTATCAACTAAATAGAAACTAATTTCACCATAAGAACAATAAAAAGGACTGAGCCTGAATGATGTTACGGTTCAATGATATCACCTACTTGACCATAATTAAACAATACTTCTTTGATTTTGTTTTGCGGATATAATGACTGCGCTCTATAACCACCAAATACAGTGGGTTCATTCTATATTGATGGCAATCATATGTTATTCTGTTTTTGTAAATATAATTTAGCAAGTAAAATTTAGTGAAATTGTATAACTAGCAAAGCAGACAAATAAGACTAACATGTCAATTATTAGACTGTGTACTCAATGATAAGATTCAAAAGGCTTATGGAATTTTACTAATCATCAACAAGGGTCAAAAGACCCAAATGGATTGATGAAATTAACCAATACACAAACATGTTCCAAGAAGCTAAGTAGCTCATAAACAGAGCTCTACAACGTACATGTAGTATTAATTCATTAGAACAGTAATTAAAGTTTGCTTGAAATATCACACAGCCTCAAACAAAAGACTCTGATATGTTGTACATGTATGGATATCTGCACCTTTTGTTGATACTTCCAAACTGACACGAATGCATTCAAGCCATCAGTTGTTTGAACCAAAATAATTTAAACAACAAGCAAATAACTTTAGCACTAAATCCATAACACATATCTGTGTTGATCCTCTGTGTTGCCTGGGGCTGAAATATGTTATCTGGACATCTCTAACCACTGAAAGACCTTGCAACACAAATTAACTACGATATCTTTCAACAAAAGATGACAGTCACTGCTATCACAGTTCAAATACCTTGCATGACTTGCTCCATGTTCAAGGCTTACAAGACACGCACATAACACATGTAAGTACTATTTCTGTTCTTTCATGTTAGATATAGAGCCGTCTTACAGTTATATACTATTGATAATCCTAATTAGATAAACTACCAATTCTAACAGACGCAACAAGCAGTGGTTAAATACTGTGAATCGTACTGTGAATATAGCGCGTGTAATGATATCCTATACTCTATAGGCTATAGCGTGAGGTAAATCCAATCAAGTACACATCGTTGCATGTTGGACGTATAACTTTCTAATTGATCAACCACAAATAAAACTGTTTAGATGAAAGTACTTTCCAAGTTCCAGCTAACATGAATTACTATAAGCTTAAGTCAAGCTAAGTTAAGTTTACCTTGGATTTTCGTGTCGCTTGTTCTTTAAAATGAATTTTCCAAAGTATGTGATATAAAATCCAGGCATTTCCCATCATGAATAATATGTTTGTACATCTCAACCACCACACGGAGCAGAGGACATTGATGTTAGTTCTTGACACGACGGCCATGATTTGAAGCAACAAGAAGGACACGACATAAAGACCTGGTAACGTTGTAATCATTGCATCCCATTCGTTAAACTTATACAAACAATACTTCTGAGCTTGAGGAATGTGAAATATTTCGTCTAAGTAGGGCTCTGGCTGTATATATTGAAACAGAAGAAGGATTCCAACAGAAACAGCAAGCAAACCAACAAGCATTGAATTCTTCAACATGTCCGCCATATTGGTGGTCATTGCAACCCAGTCCTCTCTCGGCATAGATACACCCTACGGACACCCTCGGGAAACCCTCGGCACCCTAAACAACTGTTATGAAATTTAACCGCATTAGTTATGACTGTCAAAGCTGATAGATAACTAGACTTGCCACAAGTCGACCTCTCTTGTAGATCCTGGGTCCCCAGTAGGGGTTCTCGGCTCCCGCCATCCCGCTCTTTTTTGCTGGCAGTCCCGCCATCCCACTCGTTTTTACTCGGCCACTTCCGGAGGAAGTGACCGAGTTATAAAATGGGCTCGTTTGTTTTTATTGTTTTTATTTTTTATTTTGGTAGTCGACAAAATGCGAAGAATGTGATTGTATCGGTCAGGAATGTCTGTTTCAGGGTTTCGATTGGCTGAAAACAGGGGCGATGATATCCGAACGCCTAATAAAGTAATTACTCGGCGGGCTGCCTGTGGCAGACGCCGAGTTTTAAAATGGGCTTTCTTTTTCTTCGTCCGTCACAAATTGGCAAGTCGTCATGACAACGCATGCGCTCAAACGTATATCGCAGGCTCATACGAGTCGTGCACGTTTGACTCATTCGATTCGATGAACTGGGAATCTTCCTCTTTCGGACGAAGCTCATGACAAACTGAAGTCATTTTGTCGATAACTGATCGCTAGCTTGCTGGTAGATACTCTCAGAGAATGATCACGTATTTTCTACAAGAAACTCAACAAAGCCAATAAGCCGACCTGCACTGCGAAAGTCATCGTAACGAGACGTTGTCTAGACATCACTACACAACAACATAACACCCGCCGAGAAAACGCTCTCAGTCTTGTTCTATGTTCAAATGGGTCAAATAGTTTCCGAGCGTATATCAAACTAAATCCGAAGTATTGTTCGCTCTAGCTAGGGTCATCGTTAATAGAAGTGCTAACTCATCGTTCCACGGCTACCGACTAGAAGTGATGTGTAGAAGCTCGTGCTGTATCGAGAGAGAAGAATGAACTGAAAAGCAAATCAAATGAACTGCAAAACTATCATGATCTCGCTATGCCATGTTCTGCCAATGGTGTGTGTCGGTGAGCAGAGATCTGTGATTCGTCGACGTTTCGTCTGAAATACGTACTTGGGACGTATATTCATACTTACAAACAGTAGATGGTTCTGATAACGTAACGTCGGCCTGTACATTCTTGCTGTGTTGAGGTCACTACGAAATTCGATCACTTGTCTGAGACTTTGTCTAGCTACGGGAAGCGTCTTGGTTTGTTTGGTTATATAAAGCCTACAGGCATATCATTTCGGCTACTGCCAAAGATTCGACAATTTCAGTTTCTGGATTAATTATTAAGTGTAAAAAAAAAAAAAATATGGTGGCAAAAATCACAAAAATGGAATTCGCTCTAACTTTGCATATGGGTAGCCCTTGGTCTGAATATAAACGTTGTGTAGTTTGTTTGGGAAAATATTTATTTGTTTTGGAGAAAATCGAAAAAAACTATTTTGGCTTCAGACACCATGTAATGACTGTCGGCGGAGTGAAAATGCATCAAATTCATTCCATTCGTATATCAAAACTAAAAACAACAGAAATATTTCAACACCATCGCTGTATTGTATAACTCTTCCTTGATCTCTACGCTTAATATCATAAACATTGAGCGAGTTTAAGAAGTCCAAAAAATTCCAAATCAAAGTGCACTATTTGGAAAATCCAACCGGTGGGTCAAAAAGAATAGTTTTTTACTCATGTGCCAGTGATCCAAATTTTATAATATTGCAGCTACGTACTAAGAAGATGCTATATCTTTGGAATCTTGAAAGTTTTATTTGGGCAATTGACGTTTTGCTTCTGAGAAAACTCTTTTATTCACCACTCGAAAAACATCAAAAACGGTGATTGCGTGACCGCGTGACAATTGGTAAAATAACCGTACAATGTTTCTGTTAACTTCAGAGCCATGTATAACTGTTAAGCAACATACATTTTCTCGTTTCTATGCTTGCAATGCATCGGGATATCTTTGCATGACATATTATGCTGTTATGTGTGCGTTGAATATTTGACATTTGGATTCTGAAATACGGTTGAATTATCCAGCCGTCAAAACTGTTCATAACTTGAATATTCCTTTACATTCTTGTTCCTCTACTGTTGTCCTGGCATAGTCAATCGAATAATTGACCGAACAAAAAAATCAATCGAATCCAATGGAACCCAATCGTTGGGTTATTATTATTATTATTATTATTATTATTATTATTATTATTATTATTATTATTATTAATCGTTCGATTGTTTTGCGATTGTTCGGCCATCGAACAGAATCTAAACCCATCCTCGGAAACCCAGGGGCTGCAGGGGGAAGGGGGGAAGGGGGGAGGGGAGGGGAAAAGGATGAATCGAACCGGATCTTTTGGGAGAATGCGATTACCGAACACAAGATCGAACCAATCGAACTCGCAATCATTTCGATTAGTTAGATTTTGCTTGGTGAAAATAAAACGCCATAAAAATAAAATATTGATGAGCAGCACTAATAGCCATGTAATAGCCATCTAATAGCCATGTAAGCCAAGGCTAAAGAACGCAATGTAAAAAGACTAAAAATCCTGGTACAGTGGAACTCGGTTAATACGGACACCATCGGGATGTGACGCAGTGTCCTTATTAACCGGGTGTCCATATAAACCGGGTCGGTTAATTTACGTCACTTACATTTTTGGCGGAAACAATGACTGCATGACACTGGTGATCTGTTTATTTTTAGTGGGGAAACTATAAATGCACGTAATTAGCGATCAGTTTACAAGTTGAACGTGAGAAAGCACAGAACGTGCGTAATTAGTCGGGCTTCCTGTGGAAGCCCTGACTCTAAAAATGAGAAGCGTTCTTTGTCGTCGTTGACCTCAAATCCTGTGCATGCGCCCTGTGCCGGCCGAAGGAGACATAAAGTCTGGCCAAGAAAGATTAGAAAGCACAAACCAATCAGGGAAAGCACCGGAGGTCAAGGGGTCGAAATATAAGTCTTTTTTCGTCTGTATCTAAATTTAGATTGAAACAGGACGCTCTAGTAGCGTGAAGCCGGACTGCTAATTAACGTTTTTACTGATATACTGTAAAGTTCGCAGTACTGAAATTGCAAGGAAAGCATGTTCTATCGAGCTCGAATCACGCAACGACGAGCAACCAAAAACTGTTTCAATCGCACTATAAGATATCTATATTTAGTTCAAATAGGTTACATTTCATTTAGAAGCCCGACTTCACGCTAGAAGAGCGTCTAGTTTTAATTAAAAAGCGATCAATTTACTCATTGTCGTTGTTTTGGGAAAATAACTGTCCGTATTATTATTATTATTATTATTATTATTATTATTATTATTATTATTATTATTATTATTATTATTATTATTATTATTATTATTATTATTATTATTATTATTATTATTATTATTATTATTATTATTATTATTATTATGAAAATGGGCATATTGGGACAGGAAAAAATGTCCGTTGTCCGTATTATCCGTTGTCCGTATTATATATATGGACTCCCATATATAAAGTTCCCTTATACACGTTTTTTCTGCAAAATCGCGAAATTAAAGCCTCGCGAAATATGCCTCTGACATGTTCGCGAAATTAAGGACGCGCGAAAATAAGTGATACTAAGGTACCTTTTAGGGGTCCAGATCCGCGATTTGGTACCTCTTAGGGTGTCACAAATCTAAAAGGACCACAAAAGACTAAGCCGGTACCTTTTAGGGTGATATATTTCAAAGATCGCAACGTTTCCGATTAATACTGATGAAGGCCATTGATTAATGGCCGAAACGTCTATATATAAAAAACAGAAGTCAGAGAGAAACACTGTATAATCAATAATGTACCTTTTAGGGTGTTTGTCAGTAAATGAGATACCCGAGACAAGATAATGACAACCGGAATGACAGTTATAGCTTTTGTCACTTTAGAGTTGGTACCTTTTAGGGGTAAAAATTATTTGTTGCCGCACCCCGGGGGGGGGGGGGGGGGGTACTCCCCTATACCCCTATATACGCTATACGGGTATGTGCCGCGGGATAGGGTATGGTTTTTGAGCTCCCAGGTCTTAACGCCATTATCAGTCGCTATCAGTTTACATATCCCTTTAGCACGCTTTCAATCTGGGATAGGGTATACATTTTTAAGCTTTAGTCCGGGATAGGGTATACATTTTTAAGCTTTAGTCTGGGATAGGGTATGGAAAATCAAAATTTTAGGTCTGGGATAGGGTCAGGGTTTTGAGGTGTCCGCGGCACACCCCTACCCAAAAATACCCTTAGTGCCCCCCCCCCCCCCCCCCCCCCCCCCGGGTGCCGCACCCACCTGGACAAGACTCAGGTACCTTTTATGGGTAAATTTCGAAATTTCCGACGAGCATCCCAATTCCACTTTATATATGGGAGTCCCACCGAGACGTTTGCCGGTCTTTAGCAGGTCATCAGTCAACATAAAACGCGTTAAAATTGTGTAAAAGAAGACAATGTGTATTTTGTCATTTGTCCTAAACAGGGTCCTAAAATAGAGGGTGTTGTCCTAGACAGGGTAGGTATTTTATTTATTTTTGTCTTAAACAGGGTCAGGGTTTCAAACCCTCAGCGGCACCCCTATTCCCAAACATGGGTGTATATACTGTGTATTTCAATCAATCGCTAGACATCCCGACCCCACCCCCTTGACCAACATGCTGTTCAAGGTATTATGCAAATTATATTCACAGTGACCCGAGAACGTGTTTAGAAGATATTTCCAGAAATCTTGCTAACCTATTTCGCTTAACAACAGTAGAGGAACAAGAATGTAAAGGAATATTCAAGTTATGAACAGTTTTGACGGCTGGATAATTCAACCGTATTTCAGAATCCAAATGTCAAATATTCAACGCACACATAACAGCATAATATGTCATGCAAAGATATCCCGATGCATTGCAAGCATAGAAACGAGAAAATGTATGTTGCTTAACAGTTATACATGGCTCTGAAGTTAACAGAAACATTGTACGGTTATTTTACCAATTGTCACGCGGTCACGCAATCACCGTTTTTGATGTTTTTCGAGTGGTGAATAAAAGAGTTTTCTCAGAAGCAAAACGTCAATTGCCCAAATAAAACTTTCAAGATTCCAAAACTATAGCATCTTCTTAGTACGTAGCTGCAATATTATAAAATTTGGATCACTGGCACATGAGTAAAAAACTATTCTTTTTGACCCACCGGTTGGATTTTCCAAATAGTGCACTTTGATTTGGAATTTTTTGGACTTCTTAAACTCGCTCAATGTTTATGATATTAAGCGTAGAGACTAAGGAAGAGTTATACAATACAGCGATGGTGTTGAAATATTTCTGTTGTTTTTAGTTTTGATATACGAATGGAATGAATTTGATGCATTTTCACTCCGCCGACAGTCATTACATGGTGTCTGAAGCCAAAATAGTTTTTTTCGATTTTCTCCAAAACAAATAAATATTTTCCCAAACAAACTACACAGCGTTTATATTCAGACCAAGGGCTACCCATATGCAAAGTTAGAGCGAATTCCATTTTTGTGATTTTTGCCACCATATTGGGTTTTTGTTTGATAATTGTACGGCCTTACACTTAAGTATGGATAAAGTCAAAGACATACCTTTATGCAATGAATGAAAGCCAAGTAAACAAACGCCGGTACGTACGTGTTTAATTGCTGTATAGTGATCAATATTGTTTCTTTACCTTTTTTTACTCGGGCCTTCCGAAGGAAGCCCGAGTTATAAAATGGGCTTTCTTGTTTTTTTTATTATTATTTTTTCTCATGGTCACGGAATGAAGAAAAAATGCGAAGAATGAAGAAAGAATGCGATGTATTTGATCGTATCGAGTTTCAAGATTTCTCAGCATAGATCTTCAAGCTATTAAAGGTCAGGATTCTAGTTGATCGTTCGACGATGAAGCTAAGGCGCGTTTGTTTTTGTTATAAATGAAACGACATCTTTCAGAGTGGGCCCACACGAATCGGCGTATGCTTTTGTCTGTGAAATGAGCGTGATTAAAGCCCGTGTTTTATCGGCTGTTGTACGACGCCGTTCCACAAACTCGAACTCATCAAAAAATGAATTGAAAAGCAAATGACTTAACTCAAAAAGTATCATGACCTCGCTATGTTGTCATGTTTGTTGCTAATTGTAATAGTACGTGTACAGCTATGTCCATTAAACTCACGACCAGCGATGTAACTACATCTATTGACAAAAAGCTATATGTACAGAAGTCATGCAAACAGTCGAGCCAGTCGAGCTATTTTCAGTAACTCATGATGGATGTTTATTTCATTCCACGTTTGCAAAGGTTTTTTTATAGGCCATGCCGTTAAAAACCCGTTAGCAGCTTCGTCGAGCTTCGCCAGATCATAGTCTGAATCGTCTGGATGTTATATTATTATGTCTCTGAAGCTAGAGAGCGAGGGTTTGATTTTCCAGTAGATTTTGTTTTGTTAGCTAATCTCGCTTTGCTTGCTGCCTGACTGTCGTCACGTACGCGCCGTGAAAAACCGTTTAAAAAGTATTCGACAGTAAAACGAAACACATTTCTCAGATATATAATGATGGATGTTTATTTGATTCGACGTTTGAAAAATTCAGAAGGAAAAGAAATCGTATAAATCGTACTTCATAGGTCAATGTACGAAATTTGGGATCATGCCAAAGTAGTTTTAATAGCCTATTTATATACTTGTTCTATGCTCAAATGGGCCAAATAGTCAGTGAACGGCAAAAATACAATCGAAATCAAAACGTCATTAGATTTTAGGGATCTGTTACAGAAGAAGACGCTCAATGAGCGTATAGTCGGGTATTTAATATGACAATGACAGTTGCGTGACGAGAGAGACTATTTATGTCGATGAGCATCGATAAAGATCTCCGACTCTTCGAGGTATACGTTTATGGTACGTATTTAAACGTACTTGAGGTCACTTGAGGTCACTTGAGGTTGCATATTCATGGCGCCACAAACGGGTCGAATGGTTTCCGAACGCCTATCGAACTAAATCCGAAAGTATGATTCGCTCTCACAACATATTCAATAACACATAGTACAATTCGGTCATTTTTCTCTATGCTCACCCATACATAGTCTCCCTCGTCACGCAAATGCAACTGTCTTTGTCCTTGTCATAAAGCCCGAGTATACGCTCATTGAGCGTCTTGTTTCTTTTAGATTTTCTTTTCTTTTTTCTTTTCTTTTCTTTTTTTTGTTAGTTTTTTACTCTTTATGCTAAGATTCAAAACATTATCCGGGCATTGATGCGGACAGTTCTACCGAATGTCGATACTCTCCCAAGCGTCATTTCGTCCTCGATTTCTTCCTCGTCTGCACTGCTAGATGACTCGTACTCATCTCCATAATCATCTTCCACATTCTCCGTATCTTCTACGTCATCTGTAAGATTAACTGCCTCTCCCGGAACAACATCTTTTTGGTACAAGTAAGCTGGAGTTCCAGCTTTTGCCATCGTAGTTTCTTGACGCACTGTCTTCTGGCGAATTGCGGCGCCATAGGTATGTGCCTGATTCTTTCAAACACTGAGTCTCTTGGACCTCTTGGGCAATGATGACTGCAGATGGAAGTTGAGTTGAAGGTCGTTTTTTAGTTAAAAGTTCAAAGGTAGTCTAAAGGGTGAGTTAAGAAGTCTTTGAAGAGTCAATAGAAGATGTCGAAGATCACTTTGAAGGATTTGTTGAATGGTAAAGGAGTAAAGCACGTTGTGAGATCTTGTGATGCTCTGTGACCTCTGTGACATGATATGACTTAAAAGACATCTGGATATTCTTACTTACGATTCCCGAATTCCGGCGCCTTAAAATCACGAAACCCCGCCGTCCCGCTCGTAATTGAGAATCCCGCTTCCCGCTCTGTTTTAAGTTCGCATCCCGCAGCGGCATAGTAGCACGATTATATATAATAGTTTCTGATCGGCTGTCGCCAATTATCATTCTTACACGTTTCCTGATTGGTTGTGGTAACTCGCGCTATGTTTATTTTCAAAATGGCCTCCACCTTTACTTTTAATAGCGAGGATATATGGTCACAGCATTTACAGCCATACACGACCAGTTTGAATTGGAAAGTCTTTATCCAGACCAACGACAGGCTATATAAGAGCATTCTTTGAGAAAAAACAACGTGTTGAAGTCGATAGCAAACCATTTTAGCTCAATTCCTTTGTAATTCGCAGTGTCAACGAGTCACACTCAAGTGAACATCATTTGAATCTGGCGCCAAACAATAGTCCCGTGTGTGTCCCTTGATTCTGTGCGATGATTCAGGTGAACCAAACACAACAACATTCCCGTTTATAAGACTTGTTGCATCGTTTCTTCGTCCTCACCTCCAATGGATATAGCTGGAATGACTAGACTACAGAATACAGGGCCCAATCCGAAGATAGATTGCGAGCCGGCTCGGTACTGGTCAAACTCACCGAGTTAACGAGCCGACGAGCGGCAGTGAAATAAATATTCCAAGACACTTCTATTACATTATCGTTTTCACTCCGCTTGAATTCCCATATTGCTAATAAAAAGAACCTGGTCGTCCGTTAAGGATCTCATTGGGGAATTAGCAGTACTGCTAAATCGATTGACACGTTACAAAAGTAATTTATTTATTACAACAACAACACTTGAATCAGGACACGCGTAAGAATGATAATTGGCGATAGCCAATCAGAAACTATTATATATAATCGTGCTACTATGCTGGGGGTCCAGAACAAGGAATCATGCACTGATTCGCAGACTTTGGATGCGAGCGCAGGCTATAAAAACCCGGGTTCTTTTATATTTGGCGTCTACTGAGAATATAGGCTATTTAGGTTCTTAAACAGGTTCTTATTTTCTTAAGAGAAAAATATGCTTGTTACTGGTCCAACAAATAGTTCAATACTGATGGGTGTGGTCACTATTGCTGGTTTGCAATTCTTGGGTTGCAACCACGTGGTGAAATATTATTTACTTTACCAAATAAAATAAAAAGCCTATGAGCTTGTAGATCAATCAAAAGAACACCTCTGAGCCAAATTTTGTAGCAAAAGAGTATTTATTTACCGAGTTATGGGCGAACGAAGTTTCCAAATATATGGTGTAAATGTATGGCGGCGCCATGTTGGATGAAGTGTTGTCGACCATCCAAGATGGCCGCCAAAATTTCAAAAGCTAAATTTCCCGCTAAATTCAAGCTTAAAGTTGATACACTCACTTAATTTCACTTTAAATTGATATTTAAATCAGATAAAACTAAAAGACATTTAATATGGTACAAATTTCTTGATTTCCACGAATTTTCGGATACGTGCATGATTAGCGTTGCGTCAGAGTTGCGTGACACAATTCAAACGTCTACAACTCGGACACAAAACATCGAGCCCATCTGAAAATTTCTACAATACATGAGGAACTTAGTGCGACTTTGAATTGCTCAGCAGGTTCTCTACTTATAGAAATAAAATGTATTTCAACACTGTCTTAATTAACACGGTGGGAACATGATACATACCGGAACACGATTTCCAAGGTCATGAGCCTTTGTAAATCATATTCGCGGGCTTTCTCCACACGATAACACATCGGCTCTGTAAAATCGGTCATTTTACCGTCATTTTTCTATTTTATTTGGTCTATTTTGCTCAAATGGAAATATATTTTGCTCAGGCTATCTTTTCTCGGTGCTCATTGTGACTTGAAATCGTATTTAACTCGAAAACGGCAAATAATTATTTTGGCGGGAACAACACTTCAAATCGGACTTGACTACGTGTCTAATTGGCGTCCTGGAAGCAGCAGAGAAACTTGGCCCGCAAGAGCTGTATCTCTGTGAGTATTACAGTTTACTGTGATCTCCAGGTGCTTCCTTGGGAATCTAATTCAGCCGGCTTTCGAACATTCGAACTCGCACGACCTGGAATTGCTTAAATTGGCGTCCTGGAAGCAGCAGAGAAACTTGGCCCGCAAGAGCTGTATCTCTGTGAGTATTACAGTTTACTGTGATCTCCAGGTGCTTCCTTGGGAATCTAATTCATCTA
Organism: Actinostola sp. cb2023; assembly: GCA_033675265.1. NCBI lineage: Eukaryota > Metazoa > Cnidaria > Anthozoa > Actiniaria > Actinostolidae > Actinostola > Actinostola sp. cb2023. The sequence goes on along the minus strand of JAUJYZ010000873.1, from coordinate 129,762 downwards.
ATTCAGCCGGCGGTTTTCGAACTCGCACGACTACCTGGAAATACTTGGTGTCCTGGACATCAAATACACTGTTTTTATCACAAACGCTCATTTCGAGTTATATATTTCTACTTGCTGACAGAACCTTTCAATTACGAACATTATGTAACATAGGCACCCTGCCGATGTTCTGCGATTCAACCGCAGAACATCAGCAGGGTGCCACGAATTCAGCAGACCACTAAGTTCGTCATGCTCACATCACAGTTCTCTAAAACATTGCAAAGCATCAATTTGAGAGGATTCATAACTGAATTTTAGTTCTAATTTTTGTGGTCAATGAAGTCACTTGCAACCCAAGAATACACGTCACGGCGGCCATCTTGGTTGAACTTCAACAAAAGATTGCTCATTAGTGTCTATTGCATGGCCGCCGATTCTCAAGGGATTGATTCCAAACCGACAATAGGTAGAGTAACAATTATTATTATTATTATTATCACCTGTTTCAAATCTGGTCCCGTATAAAATGGTTCTAATCTGATCACTAGGTTCTTATATGCGGGTTTTTACTGTACTTAAAAAACTCTCAAGTTGATCGGATTACTCATGAAGTACTTCCGCTGTGACCTCAGATTAAGGTTTAAGCCGGGCTTTGAAAGAAAAAATGTTTAACGATCTTAAATAATCATCCATCAACAGGAGCAAAAAGTCAAATCCCCGCTAGCAAAACTGTTTTGAAGATGAATTATTTAATGACAACAATGAGTAAGGTTATAAGTCCGTTATCTCGAAAATTCCAACAGGCTTTCAAATTTGCCGCCAAAACCGTAGCAGTCCTCCTCCTGTCATATTAGTCAGCCTTGGACTGATTTCCTCCATTAACATTTTTGAAATAATAATAATAATAATATAATAATTATACATGTTCCTTTCAGTACATACATGTTCGTTTCAGTTTTATGGAAATTCATTCCATACGTTTTCTATTTTATAGTAAATAGTATACATCACGATCTCAGTGGAAATTAGTAACGTCGTGTATGGTACAGTGGTTCCACAGTCATAATTTTGCTAATACTGTATATATTTATTTGACTACGAGTTCGAGTTTTCCGTATGAGTCAATAGTCAACGAGGCGCGTGGCGTCGAGTTGACTATTTGAACTCATCAGGAAAACGAGAACGAGTAGTCTAATTGTTTTAGTAGAACTAGCATACTACCTTCGAATTTATACCAATATATTTATTGATTTTTCGCTTTGTTTTTGTTCAAAACGCCGGCTTTTTCGCTACTCACTATATATCACTCAATAGATAGCGAGTACGTCAGCCAATCAGATTGCAGGATTCGTGATAGTATGCTAGTTGGTTTCTACTAAAAGATGATAGAACGTGGCATACATAATCGATACATTTTGGACCAATTAGAAGGCTTGTTCTGTTATCCAATCAAAATGACTTTTAGTTCAACCAACATACGGGATCTTCTCTCAAGTGTCCATCTCGTATAGTCATTCTCTATATACAATAGTCCGTATTTTTAGGTACATTCTAAATGTTTTGCTTACTATAAGATGTCACAATAAGATATAAATATGATAGAACGAGGCATACATACACCTAATTTCAAAAACGTTGTCCAATAATAATCAAAAAAGCCAAATAGGATTTCATTAAAAGACAAAAGAAGTGCACTCAAGCTGAACTGTTTCTTTTGTCTTTTTGAATGAATTCGTATTTGGCTATTTGGACAACGTTTTTGAAATTAGGTGTAATAAAAATGTACTATATATGAAGGATTGACCGAACTCGTTTCTCGGTGCTGACCAGGAGGAACGTGGGCTCTGGGAACTAGATTATTGGTTCACTTACCAAAGTGCATCGACATATTTCAACGATGTCCTCGCTCAGTATGTTCTCATTTCCTTTTTTCAGCTTGAACTGTTCACTGCATGCAATGGCTGACTCGAGCGATCTTATTGGCCACTTGTCTGACACACATTGGGACAAGGTCCAACAACATCCAAATAAGGAAGGTGAGCAGGAAATGACGTAAACTATACAGTTGATAAATCGGGGACCAGCACAATGACTAATACTCCAGTTTCGAGTTGTTTAGCACCGCTGTACTCCTTGACAAAAGACGCATGTTTGCAGGGTTAGCCTCGAGTCAGTGTAAATTATTCACAAATACCAACGAGAATGCGAACAAATGTTGTTTACACTGAACAATAGAACACCTCCAGTAAGAGAATAACCCATGCAATTATAAAATAATGTTTCTATTGTCCAATGTCAACAACATTTGTTCGCATTCTCGTTAGTATTTGTGAATAATTAACACTGACTCGAGGCTAACCCTACAAACATGCCTCTGCTGTCTGAATTTACAGCGGTATCAGCGAATTCGAAAGACGACTATTAATATATCCAGAGTTACTGAGTTGTATGAACTGTTTCTCACGGCTCAAAATATATGAACTTAGGGACAAATCCCCCGCCATGTAAACCCAATCCCTCGCCCTGTGATTCCAATCCCCCCCCCCCCCCCCTTAAACCCAATCCCTCGCCCTGTAAACCCAATCCCTCGCCCTCTAAACCCAATCCCTCGCCCTCTAAACCCAATCCCTCGCCCTCTAAACCCAATCCCTCGCCCTGTAAACCCAATCCCCCGCACTGTAAACCCAATCCCTCGCCCTGTAAACCCAATCCCCCGCACTGTAAACCCAATCCCTCGCCCTATAAACCCAATCCCTCGCCCTTTAAACCCAATCCCTCACCCTCTAAATCCAATCCCTCGCCCTGTAAACCCAATCCCTCGCCCTCTAAACCCAATCCCTCGCCCTCTAAACCTAATCCCCCGCGCTTTAAACCCAATCCCTCGCCCTTTAAACCCAATCCCTCGCCCTGTAAACCCAATCCCTCGCCCTCTAAACTCAATCCCTCGCCCTCTAAACCCAATCCCTCGCCCTGTAAACCCAATCCCCCGCACTGTAAACCCAATCCCTCGCCCTCTAAACCCAATCCCTCGCCCTCTAAACACAATCCCCCGCGCTTTAAACCCAATCCCTCGCCCTTTAAACCCAATCCCTCGCCCTGTAAACCCAATCCCTCGCCCTCTAAGCTCAATCCCTCGCCCTCTAAACCCAATCCCTCGCCCTGTAAACCCAATCCCCCGCACTGTAAACCCAATCCCTCGCCCTCTAAACCCAATCCCTCGCCCTCTAAACACAATCCCCCGCGCTTTAAAACCCAATCCCTCGCCCTCTAAACCCAATCCCCCGCGCTTTAAACCCAATCCCTCGCCCTGTAAACCCACCCCTCGTCCTGTAAGCCCAATCCCTCGCACTGTAAACCCAATCCCTCGCCCTCTAAACCCAATCCCTCGCCCTCTAAACCCAATCCCTCGCCCTTTAAACCCAATCCCTCGCCCTTTAAACCCAATCGCTCACCCTCTAAACCCAATCCCTCGCCCTCTAAACCCAATCCCCCGCCCTCTAAACCCAATCCCCCGCGCTTTAAACCCAATTCCTCGCCCTCTAAACCCAATCCCCCGCCCTCTAAACCCAATCCCCCGCGCTTTAAACCCAATCCCTCGCCCTCTAAACCCAATCCCTCGCCCTCTAAACCCAATCCCCCGCCCTCTAAACCCAATCCCCCGCGCTTTAAACCCAATTCCTCGCCCTGTAAACCCAATCCCCCGTCCTGTAAACCCAATCCCTCGCCCTGTAAACCCAATCCCTCGTCCTGTAAACCCAATCCCTCGCCCTGTAACCCAATCCCTCGCCCTCTAAACCCAATCCCTCGCCCTGTAAACCCAATCCCTCGCCCTGTAAACCCAATCCCCCGCCCTGTAAACCCAATCCCTCGCCCTGTAAGCCCAATCCCCCGCCCTGTAAACCCAATCCCCCGCCCTCTAAACCCAATCCCTCGCCCTCTAAACCCAATCTCTCGCCCTCTAAACCCAATCCCTCGCCCTGTAAACCCAATCCCCCGTCCTGTAAACCCAATCCCTCGCCCTGTAAACCCAATCCCTCGTCCTGTAAACCCAATCCCTCGCCCTGTCAACCCAATCCCTCGCCCTCTAAACCCAATCCCTCGCCATGTAAACCCAATCCCTCGCCCTTTAAACCCAACTCCCCGCCCTGTAAACCCAATCCCTCGCCCTTTAAACCCAACTCCCCGCCCTGTAAACCCAATCTCTCGCCCTGTAAGCCCAATCCCCCGCCCTGTAAACCCAATCCCTCGCACTGTAAACCCAATCCCTCGCCCTGTAAACCCAATCCCTCGCCCTGTGATATATCGTGATCTCATAATCTCGTTACGACCTGTAATTGGTATTCTTCTCTATTTCAGACTTCAAAGAATATCGTCTGACGAGACACATTGACAAAGGCAATGGTTCATTTCTATACTTAGCACAGACGGTCGAAGGAGATGACGACGACATTTTCCAACTCACAATTTCTGATACAAAAAATGGCGACCCATTCCGTAGTGTTCAGCATGCCACACTGGCAATCAAGAATCGCAAAGACGTCGTGGCAATCTTTAGTATCGATGAAGAATACTTTGTGCACAAGTAGCTAGACGTGTATGTACAACAATGAATGTAGCTAGACGTGTATGTACAACAATGAATGTAGCTAGACGTGTATGTACAACAATGAATGTAGCTAGACGTGTATGTACAACGATGAATGTAGCTAAGGAGAATGTATTCCTTTGTACTGTGAAACATTGTATGAACAATAAAACACCAAGGATAACCAATAGTTAACAAACATGTATCACTGAACAAAATACACGCTATTGACCGGTGTAAAAGGGTGTAAATTCTGTTTAAATTTCCACTGAAAACAATGTCAATCATAATTTACACAAAATGGACGCGAAATTTATACGAAATTTACACCGGCTTTTTAGTGCCCAGCTCTCGCTCTCTCTTGGGCGCGCGTGTATATTTGGTGTAAATTATATGTCGTGTTAGCGATACTGCTACGCTTCTAACAAGCCCTCAGCCATCATCATCAACCTCTGCAATCCGTGTCCAAGCAAAGTCCGACGCCGAAGAAAGTCCAGGTAGAAAATGAGTCGAGAAAAATATTACAAGAACAAGAAAAAAAGTTGAAAGAAGAGCAAGAGATGTTAGCTAAGATAAAAATAGACGATAGTACTTGACGAAGGAGTGGCTGTAGAAACTCTCAACGACCAGTCAGAACATTTCAGGACTTGGAAAACGACGTTCAAGTGCATAACCCGAGACATCAACATAACAGCTAGCGAAGTACTCACTCTGATGGCAGATTTCACGACGAGAGAGTAGAAGAAACTCGTCCAAAGACTTAGAAATGCCTACATAGAAAACCCCGACGAAGAAGACAAAGAAACTTGGAGAAAACCTTGCGAGAAATTTATTATGCACTTTATTTTATGAGCGTGAAAACACATAAACCTGTGGCCCTCCTAATCTAAATTTGGATCAGACGCCGTATTTAAATAACCAGGGTTCATTTCAACAAACTAGACGTATTTCCAAAGATAGGAGGAAAAGACAACACAAATCTGCAAGAACTCGGAGATATCTGACTACTCGAGTTGGAGCAGAGTGCGCCAAACACGGAGGAACGCAGTTAAGACCAATAGTAGAGAAATTACCTGACGATCTCCAAAGAAGATCCAGCGACACGCCTACCGCTACAAAGTCAACAACGTCGTAGATTACCCTCCCTTTACTGAGCTGGCCGAGAGTTTGTGCAAGATATCGCTCAAGAAAGAAATGACCCCTTCCAAGCCGACGAGGAAACCGTCCTTCCTATGAGAGCCGTCAACTGGCAAAACAACTCCCGCACCACAAGACAAGGAGTTACGACCATTAAAATGGTCAATGATTTTTAACGCACTGGGAGTTAAAGGAGAAGCAACTGCATACACACTGGAAACTTGCACTGGAGTGAGCCACACCAAAGGAAGACGAGCCGTAATGGACTGATTCTTGAGTCTTTAAACGGCAGCTCAAAACACAGCTTTCCGAAAATAACAGAGTGCGATGCTATATCTGACAGCAAGGAGGAGTCACCTACACTTGACGTAGCCCAAGCATACGCTCATCTCTACCCAGTTAATTGCAAACAAGATACCAGAATTCGCAGAGACCGAAGTCCTCCTGTTAATTGGTCGAGATGTACCCGCCATTCATAAGGTCCGCGCGACTCACGTAATGGTCCAAGGAACGCCTCACGAACCCAATTAACGGCTTGATCTAGGATGGGTGGTCATTGGAAATGCTTGCCTAGACAGTGCGCATGTGCCAGACAATATTTCCTGTTCAGCCAACATCTTACTCAACGGTCGATCCTCACACTTTCAACCATGTCCCAATCACTTCCACCTGAAGAACAGTCCAGTAGCAGCTAACAGCAGTCAAAAGAAGGAAAACTTTGTTAATAGAAAGTTCATGGACGTACTTGGGACAAACGTCTTCACAACAACAAAGAAAGACGACAAGCTAGGAACCTCTATTGAAGACACAAAATTTGTCAGCATAATGCAGCGCGGAATGACCAAGAACAGCGTCGGAAATTGGATAGCTCCTCTACCCTTCCGTGAAGAGATAACGCAACTCCCTAACAGTCGAAAACTGGCGGTAAGACGTCTCAAATGTCGACCATATGGAACCTAGAAAGAACAAATAGAATGAAGAAACACTATTTCACATTCATGCAAAGCCTTCTGGACCACGGCCATGCAGAAGTCGTCCCACTTGATGAAGTTGCTACAACCAAGCCTGACTGATATTTGCTACAGTTCGGGATTTATCACCCCCAGAAACCCAACATGGTTCGTGTTGTCTACGACGCTGCCGCTGAATGTTGTGGAGTGTCATTAAACAGCCTTCTCCTGCCTGGACCAGATCTAACAAACAGTCTGATTGGCATCCTCTTGCGCTTCCGTGAGAGCCCTGTAGCTTTCATGGCTGACGTGGAACAGATGTTTTACTAGTTCTCGGTCCAACAAAACCATTACCTGAGGTTCCTCTGGTACCAAGACAACAACCCAGGGATATCGCAGTAGAATACAGGATGAAGGTACATACTCGGGAGCACATCATCGCCCGCAATCACCACTTACGGTCTAAGAAAGACAACTGAAGTCGAGAAGGCTAACTTTGGTCCAGACGCTGCAGATTTAGTGAATAGAAACCTCTACGTTGATGATGCCCTCCAATCCGTTCCTACTGTAGAAGACGCTGTTGACTTACTACACCGAACACAATCCATGCTGTCCACCGCAAACGTTCGCCTTTGACAAGATAGCGTCGAATCGCCAGGAAGTCATGGAGGCCTTTCCAAGCGAGGGACAAGCGTCCGATTTTCGCGACCTGGATCTAAGCAAGGACGCAGTCCCGGTACAGAGATCGCTTTGTGTGTCTTGGGACTTGACGACTTCACATTCAAAGTTTCTACAGAAGAGAAGTCCTTCACACGGCGGGGAGTGCTATCAGTCGTGAACAGCTTGTATGATCCCCTGGGTCTTCTCGCACCAGTTGTGATCAATCAATCAATCAATCAATCAATCAATCAATCAATCAATCAATCAATCAATCAATAGACTTTATTTCCTGAGGGTGACACACGGTGCAACTTTTCTTGCAACGTTGCGCGCAACAGTTTGTAAATCCCATTCAGATCGGACGCGAATATTGTATGTAGTATTTACAATATGAGTGGCAATGTTGTAAAGGCGAGAGATTGTAAATAAGATACAACATTGTCACGAATGTTGAAAATTACGTATGATATTGTTTAATCATTGTTTGAACCAGGTAGGCGTTTCAACCAGAATTGTAGAATTTTTGAAGACTGGCAGATGTCTCGTAAAAACAAGGTAGCAAGGAAAGAGTCTATTGACTTGTCTTTTGACACATAAATTCCGTATGAAGTTCTTTGGCTAACATTACTTTACCATCTTCTAATTCGAGGTTCTTGAAAAGAATAATGTAGCAAGTAACGCAATATTTAGCCAGAACTGTGCTAAGTCCTTAATTTGAAGTAATCTCGTGTCTTTCAAAGCTTGTTATAATTTATTTGAGATTGTGAAAGTATTGCCGCACAAAGCTAGAAATCCAATGATTGTATCATTAGTAAGTAAGTTAAAACGGTGAAGGTGCTAAGCTCCAATAGAGGAAGGGAGTTACATTAAAGAAACTGCGGAACAAATCTAACGAGTATTTTTCTTAATTAGCTTTTAGGATAATGTATTGTTGCTCTCATATAATACATTGATCGATACAGAATACTTGTAGAGCTTATTAGTATTCTGTATCTGATACAGAATACTAATAAGGTCTATTAGTATTCTGTATCAGATACAGAATACTAATAAGCTTGATTACTATTCTGTATCATACTTATGAACAATTGCAGTAATTAATCAACCCCACCTATTCCCTGCCAACTATTCAAACCCTCCCCGTGCTTTTAGTTTCTTGGAAATTGTATGGGAGTTACAAGGTAGCCACGTGACCAGAATGCTGAGCACAGATTGGACAGCTGCCTAATGAATTATTAATGAATATTATAAATAGTACATACAAACTCTGTAAATTTTTGACGTTGTCCAGCCAAATCATACATTCACTGTAAAATTTTGGTTGGACAACACAATTTCCAAACTTATAATTCAAACAGAATTCGCTCAATTCACATCACACTTTGCACAGATACTAATTTCAACATGCTGTTTCATGTCATAAACTTAATTTCGTAATGAGGGTTTATCACGTAATTTCAAAACTCATAGGACAAAAAATGATTATTATAGCTGGAAAGAGAGTGTTGAAATTAGTAAATATGTGAAGTTTGGAAATGATCGCTTCACAAATTGCGAAGATATGACTGTTTTCAAAATTCGAAATTTTGTATGAAAACCTTTGTTGGAGGCAAGAGTTGCCTCCAAGCGTAAATTTCCAAAGGTTTTCATATAAAATTTCGATTTTTGAAAATTCATATCTTCGCAATTTGTGAAGCGATCTTTTCCAAACTTCACATTTGTACTAATTTCAACGAGCTCTTTCCAACTATGATCATCATTTTTTGTCCTGTGAGTTTTGAAATTACGTGATAAACCCTCATTGCATTAATTCTAATAAATTTGTTCCCAGTCCCCTGTTCGTTTAGGCCGAATGGCTAATTGGATTTCAATTTGCGTTATCCGACCATCGTGATTACATTTTTGTGTCTACTGCGCATGCGCTAGTAGACACTATAGCCATCGTGCAGGTTTTCCGAAAAAGATGTAAGTAACATTTTGAACGAATCACAGCTTAGTAAATCAGAACAATGGAATGTATTCGCCTTCGAAACCAATCGGAGAAAGAAGCGAATGGATTTTCCTTCGGAACCAATTCGAGAAAGAAGCGATTGCATACGACTCATCGGCGATGGCTATGACCTACTCATGTCAACAAGAGTTCGCCTCGCATCGTGCACAAGGATGGATTTAACATTTCGCCAAATTTGCCAATACTAGCTGTACTATAGTTTTAAATGAAGAATAACCAATACGACGTAGAATTATATCGATTTAATGTTGCACAATATTTAATTTGCGAACCAGTTAGATCATTGTTTGATCCGACGTATACCAGTGGAGTGTTGTTCGTGGCCGCTCATTTATAAACTTTAAGTAATAGTTTTACCAAACTTGCAAACAGGACTTGTCTGTTTTAAATCTAATGTGTCTAACCTGTCTTACGTCGGTCGAATGAAAGGTTTTCGAGTTCTACTTCAAGTAATAGGACGATGTCAACAAGAATGGCTGTTGTCCCGAACTGAGGTGCCTGAACTGTACTCACGACAAACCGAAGAAATATCTCGCCGTTTCGTCATTCGACAATATTAATTTGAAGGCTAATCATCCTTCCTGCTTTGTCTCAATTTAAACGTGCGTATATATGTCAGGGTGTATATATATACCTAACCAAAAAAATTCTGCAACTTTAAGATATATATATATCCTTTGTTCTCGAAGAAAAAACAATAGAGAAACAAAAGACATATATATATCCAAAGTTGCAGACTTTTTTTGGCTAGGTGTATGTCAGGGTGTGTATATATATATCAGGGTGTGCGTATATATATCAGGGTGTGCGTATATATGTCAGGGTGTGTATATATGTCAGGGTGTGTATATATGTCAGGGTGTGTATATATGTCAGGGTATGCGTATATATGTCAGGGTGCGTATATATGTCAGGGTGTGCGTATATATATCAGGGTGTGCGTATATATGTCAGGGTGTGTATATATGTCAGGGTGTGCGTATATATCTCAGAGTGTGTATATATGTCAGGGTGTGCGTATACAAGTCAGGGTGTGTATATATGTCAGGGTGTGCGTATATATGTCAGGGTATGCGTATATATGTCAGGGTGTATATATATGTCAGGGTGTGTATATATGTCAGGGTGTGCGTATATATGTCAGCGTGTGTATATATGTAAGGGTGTGCGTATATATCTCAGGGTGTGTATATATGTCAGGGTGTGTATATATGTCAGGGTGTGTATATATGTCAGGGTATGCGTATATATGTCAGGGTGCGTATATATGTCAGGGTGTGCGTATATATATCAGGGTGTGCGTATATATGTCAGGGTGTGTATATATGTCAGGGTGTGCGTATATATCTCAGAGTGTGTATATATGTCAGGGTGTGCGTATACAAGTCAGGGTGTGTATATATGTCAGGGTGTGCGTATATATGTCAGGGTATGCGTATATATGTCAGGGTGTATATATATGTCAGGGTGTGTATATATGTCAGGGTGTGTGTATATATGTCAGGGTGTGTATATATGTCAGGGTGTGTATATATGTGTCAGGGTGTGTATATATATCATGGTGTGCGTATATATGTCAGGGTGTGTATATATGTCAGGGTGTGCGTATGTATGTCAGGGTGTGTGTATATATATCAGGGTGTGCGTATATATGTCAGGGTATGCGTATATATGTCAGGGTATGCGTATATATGTCAGGGTGTGCGTTTATATCTCAGGGTGTGTATATATGTCAGGGTGTGCGTATACAAGTCAGGGTGCGTATATATGTCAGGGTGTGCGTATGTATGTCAGGGTGTGTGTATATATATCAGGGTGTGCGTATATATGTCAGGGTATGCGTATATATGTCAGGGTATGCGTATATATGTCAGGGTGTGCGTATATATCTCAGGGTGTGTATATATGTCAGGGTGTGCGTATACAAGTCAGGGTGCGTATATATGTCAGGGTGTGCGTATATATGTCAGGGTGTGCGTGTATATGTCAGGGTGTGTATATATGTCAGGGTGTGCGTATGTATGTCAGGGTGTGTGTATATATATCAGGGTGTGCGTATATATGTCAGGGTATGCGTATATATGTCAGGGTGTGCGTATATATCTCAGGGTGTGTATATATGTCAGGGTGTGCGTATACAAGTCAGGGTGTGTATATATGTCAGGGGTGTGCGTATATATGTCAGGGTATGCGTATATATGTCAGGGTGTGTATATATGTCAGGGTATGCGTATATATGTCAGGGTATGCGTATATATGTCAGGGTGTGCGTATATCTGTCAGGGTGTGCGTTATATGTCAAGATGTTCGTATATATGTCAGGGTGTGCGTATATATGTCAGGGTATGCATATATATGTCAGAGTATGCGTATATATGTCAGGGTGTGCGTATATATCTCAGGGTATGCATATATATGTCAGGGTGTACGTATATATCTCAGGGTGTGTATATATGTCAGGGTGTGCGTATACAAGTCAGGGTGTGTATATATATGTCAGGGTGTGCGTATATATGTCAGGGTGTATATATATGTCAGGGTGTGTATATATGTCAGGGTGTGTGTATATATGTCAGGGTGTGTATATATGTCAGGGTGTGTATATATGTCAGGGTGTGTATATATATCATGGTGTGCGTATATATGTCAGGGTGTGTATATATGTCAGGGTGTGCGTATGTATGTCAGGGTGTGTGTATATATATCAGGGTGTGCGTATATATGTCAGGGTATGCGTATATATGTCAGGGAATGCGTATATATGTCAGGGTGTGCGTATATATCTCAGGGTGTGTATATATGTCAGGGTGTGCGTATACAAGTCAGGGTGCGTATATATGTCAGGGTGTGCGTATATATGTCAGGGTGTGCGTGTATATGTCAGGGTGTGTGTATATATGTCAGGGTGTGCGTATACAAGTCAGGGTGTGAATATATGTCAGGGTGTGTATATATGTCAGGGTATGCGTATATATGTCAGCGTGTGTATATGTGTCAGGGTGTGCGTATATATGTCAGGGTGTGCGTATATATGTCAGGGTGTGCGTATATATGTCAGGGTGTGCGTATATATGTCAGGGTGTGTATATATGTCAGGGTATGCGTATATATGTCAGGGTTTGTATATATGTCAGGGTGTGCGTATATATCTCAGGGTGTGCGTATATATGTAAGGGTGTGTATATATGTCAGGGTGTGCGTATATATGTCAGGATGTGCATATATATGTCAGTGTGTGCGTATATATGTCAGGGTGTGCGTATATATCTCAGGGTATGCGTATATATGTCAGGGTGTGTATATATGTCAGGGTATGCGTATATATATCAGGGTATGCGTATATATGTCAGGGTGTGTATATATGTCAGGGTGTGCGTATATATCTCAGGGTATGCGTATATATGTCAGGGTGTGCGTATATATCTTAGGGTGTGTATATATGTCAGGGTGTGCGTATACAAGTCAGGGTGTGTATATATGTCAGGGTGTGCGTATATATGTCAGGGTGTGCGTATATATGTCATGTGTGTGCGTATATATGTAAGGGTGTGAGTTTATATGTCAGGGTGTGAGTATATATGTCAGGGTGTGCGTATATATGTCAGGGTATACGTATATATGTCAGTGTGTGCGTATATATGTCAAGGTGTGCGTATATATGTCAGGGTGTGAGTTTATATGTCAGGGTGTGAGTATATATGTCAGGGTATACGTATATATGTTAGGGTGTGTGTATATATGTCAGGGTGTGAGTATATATGTCAGGGTGTGCGTATATATGTCAAGGTGCGTATATATGTCAGGGTGTGTATATATATCTCAGGGTGTGTGTATATATGTCAGGGTGTGCGTTATATGTCAAGATGTTGTGTATATATATGTCAGGGTGTGTGTATATATGTCAGGGTGTGAGTATATATGTCAGGGTGTGCGTATATGTCAAGGTGCGTATATATGTCAGGGTGTGTGTATATATCTCAGGGTGTGTGTATATATGTCAGGGTGTGGGGGTTATATGTCAAGATGTTCGTATATATGTCAGGGTGTGTGTATATATGTCAGGGTGTGCGTATATATGTCAGGGTGTGCGTTATATGTCAAGATGTGCGTATATATGTCAGGGTGTGCGTATATATGTCAGGGTATGCATATATATGTCAGGTATGCGTATATATGTCAGGGTGTGCGTATATATCTCAGGGTGTGTGTATATATATGTCAGGGTATGCGTATACAAGTCAGGGTGTGTGTATATATGTCAGGGTGTGCGTTTACAAGTCAGGGTGTGCGTATATATGTCAGGGTGTGCGTATATATGTCAGGGTGTGCGTATATATGTCAGGGTGTGCGTATATATGTCAGGGTGTGTATATATGTCAGGGTGTGATTATATATGTCAGGGTGTGTATATATGTCAGGGTGTGCGTATATATATCAGATGTTCGTATATATGTCAGGGTGTGCGTATATATGTATGTCAGGGTATGCATATATATATGTCAGAGTATGCGTATATATGTCAGGGTGTGCGTATATATCTCAGGGTGTGCATATATGTCAGGGTGTGCGTATACAAGTCAGGGTGTGTGTATATATGTCAGGGTGTGCGTATACAAGTCAGGGTGTGCGTATATATATCAGGGTGTGCGTATATATGTCAGGGTGTGCGTATATATGTCAGGGTATGCATATATATGTCAGAGTATGCGTATATATGTCAGGGTGTGCGTATATATGTCAGGGTATGCATATATATGTCAGGGTGTGCGTATATATGTCAGGGTGTGCGTATATATCTCAGGGTATGCATATATATGTCAGGGTGTGCGTATACAAGTCAGGTTGTGTATATATGTCAGGGTGTGCGTATATATGTCAGGGTGCGTATATATGTCAGGGTGTGCGTATAAATGTCAGGGTGTGCGTATATATGTCAGGGTGTGAGTATATATGTCAGGGTGTGCGTATATACACCTAACCAAAACAAATCTGCAACTTTAAGATATATGTATATCATTTGTTCTCGAAGAAAAACAATAGAGAAACAAAAGACATATATATATCCAAAGTTGCAGAATTTTTTTGGTTAGGTATATATATGTCAGGGTGTGTATATATGTCAGGGTATGCGTATATATATCAGGGTATGCGTATATATGTCAGGGTGTGTATATATGTCAGGGTGTGCGTATATATCTCAGGGTATGCGTATATATGTCAGGGTGTGCGTATATATCTTAGGGTGTGTATATATGTCAGGGTGTGCGTATACAAGTCAGGGTGTGTATATATGTCAGGGTGTGCGTATATATGTCAGGGTGTGCGTATATATGTCAATGTGTGCGTATATATGTCAGGGTGTGAGTATATATGTCAGGGTGTGAGTATATATGCATGTCAGGGTGTGCGTATATATGTCAGCGTATACGTATATATGTCAGTGTGTGCGTATATATGTCAAGGTGTGCGTATATATGTCAGGGTGTGAGTTTATATGTCAGGGTGTGAGTATATATGTCAGGGTATACGTATATATGTTAGGGTGTGTGTATATATGTCAGGGTGTGAGTATATATGTCAGGGTGTGCGTATATGTCAAGGTGCGTATATATGTCAGGGTGTGTATATATCTCAGGGTGTGTGTATATATGTCAGGGTGTGCGTTATATGTCAAGATGTTCGTATATATGTCAGGGTGTGTGTATATATGTCAGGGTGTGCGTATATATGTCAGGGTGTGCGTTATATGTCAAGATGTTCGTATATATGTCAGGGTGTGCGTATATATGTCAGGGTATGCATATATATGTCAGAGTATGCGTATATATGTCAGGGTGTGCGTATATATCTCAGGGTGTGTATATATGTCAGGGTGTGCGTATATGTCAAGGTGCGTATATATGTCAGGGTGTGTATATATCTCAGGGTGTGTGTATATATGTCAGGGTGTGCGTTATATGTCAAGATGTTCGTATATATGTCAGGGTGTGTGTATATATGTCAGGGTGTGCGTATATATGTCAGGGTGTGCGGTTATATGTCAAGATGTTCGTATATATGTCAGGGTGTGCGTATATATGTCAGGGTATGCATATATATGTCAGAGTATGCGTATATATGTCAGGGTGTGCGTATATATCTCAGGGTGTGTATATATGTCAGGGTATGCGTATACAAGTCAGGGTGTGTGTATATATGTCAGGGTGTGCGTATACAAGTCAGGGTGTGCGTATATATATCAGGGTGTGCGTATATATGTCAGGGTGTGCGTATATATGTCAGGGTATGCATATATATGTCAGAGTATGCGTATATTAGTTAGGGTGTGCGTATATATCTCAGGGTATGCATATATATGTCAGGGTGTGCGTATATATCTCAGGGTGTGTATATATGTAAGGGTGTGCGTATATATGTCAGGGTATGCGTATATATGTCAGGGTGTGTATATATGTCAGGGTGTGCGTATATATGTCAGGGTGTGCGTATATATGTCAGGGTGTGCGTATATATGTCAGGGTGTGCGTATATATCTCAGGGTGTGTATATATGTCAGGGTGTGCGTATACAAGTCAGGGTGTGTATATATGTCAGGGTGTGCGTATATATGTCAGGGTGTGCGTATATATGTCAGGGTGTGCGTATATATGTCAGGGTGTGAGTATATATATGTCAGGGTGTGCGTATATAAGTCAGGGTGTGCGTATATATGTCAGGGTGCGTATATATGTCAGGGTGTGCGTACACATGTCAAGGTGTGCGTATATATGTCAGGGTGTGAGTATATATGTCAGGGTTTGAGTATATATGTCAGGGTGTGCGTATATATGTCAAGGTGTGCGTATATATGTCAGGGTGTGTATATATGTCAGGGTGTGCGTATATATGTCAAGGTGTGCGTATATATGTCAGGGTGTGATTATATATGTCAGGGTGTGTATATATGTCAGGGTGTGCGTATATATGTCAAGGTGTGCATATATATGTCAGGGTGTGAGTATATATGTCAAGGTGTGAGTATATATGTCAGGGTATACGTATATATGTCAGGGTGTGTGTATATATGTCAGGGTGTGAGTATATATGTCAGGGTGTGCGTATATGTCAGGATGCGTATATATATCAGGGTCTGCGTATATATGTCAGGGTGTGTATATATCTCAGTGTGTGCGTATATATCTCAGGGTGTGTATATATGTCAGGGTGTGCGTATGCAAGTCAGGGTGTGTATATATGTCAGGGTATGCGTATATATGTCAGCGTGTGTATAAGTGTCAGGGTGTGCGTATATATGTCAGGGTGTGCGTATATATATCAGGGTGTGCGTATATATGTCAGGGTGTGCGTATATATGTCAGGGTGTATATATATGTCAGGGTATGCATATATATGTCAGGGTTTGTATGTATGTCAGGGTGTGCGTATATATGTCAGGGTGTGCGTATATATGTCAGGGTGTGTATATATGTCAGGGTGTGCGTATATATGTCAGGGTGTGCATATATATGTCAGGGTATGCATATATATGTCAGGGTATGCGTATATATGTCAGGGTGTGTATATATGTCAGGGTGTGTATATATGTCAGGGTGTGCGTATATATCTCAGGGTATGCGTATATATTACAGGGTGTGTATATATGTCAGGGTGCGTATATATCTCAGGGTGTGCGTATATATCTCAGGGTATGCATATATATGTCAGGGTATGCGTATATATGTCAGGGTGTGTATATATGTCAGGGTGTGTATATATGTCAGGGTGTGCGTATATATCTCAGGGTATGCGTATATATGTCAGGGTATGCGTATATATGTCAGGGTATGCGTATATATGTCAGGGTGTGTATATATGTCAGGGTGTGCGTATATATCTCAGGGTATGCGTATATATGTCAGGGTGTGCGTATATATCTTAGGGTGTGTATATATGTCAGGGTGTGCGTATACAAGTCAGGGTGTGTATATATGTCAGGGTGTGTATATATGTCAGGGTGCGTATATATCTCAGGGTGTGCGTATATATCTCAGGGTATGCATATATATGTCAGGGTATGCGTATATATGTCAGGGTGTGTATATATGTCAGGGTGTGTATATATGTCAGGGTGTGCGTATATATCTCAGGGTATGCGTATATATGTCAGGGTATGCGTATATATGTCAGGGTATGCGTATATATGTCAGGGTGTGTATATATGTCAGGGTGTGCGTATATATCTCAGGGTATGCGTATATATATCAGGGTGTGCGTATATATCTTAGGGTGTGTATATATGTCAGGGTGTGCGTATACAAGTCAGGGTGTGTATATATGTCAGGGTGTGCGTACATATGTCAGAGTATGCGTATACATGTCAGGGTGTGCGTATATATGTCAGGGTGTGCGTATATATGTCAGGGTGTGCGTATATATGTCAGGGTGTGCGTATATATGTCAGGGTGTGCGTATATATGTCAGGGTGTGCGTATAGGTCTGCGTATATTACATGTGCTTCAAACTCAAATGAATCATGATCTGGACCAAATCCAAACTTGGCTTTGAGCAAATAAATTAACTTTAAATGTCAAAAAAAAAAACAAATACATGCTCATAGGGAGTCAGTTTAAACTCGCTCAAGTACCAAATACTTTTAATATTAAGGCAGACGATGTGCCACTGGAGAGAAAGACTGAATATAAATCCTTAGGACTTCTGATTGATCGAAACCTAACCTGGACTTCACACATTCTTTTGATCTCAAAGAAAATCACAACATGTCTAGCTGTATTAAGCGCCTAGGCTCAATCTTACCACTTGAAACACGGTTATGTATGTATACAGCTCTAATTCTACCCTACTTTGATTATTGTAGCTCTATTTGGGATTCAACTAGTAAAGGAATGTCTGACAAACTTCAACGGCTACAAAATAGATCAGCTAGAATCATTAAGCAGAAAAATATATACACACACCCTGCCATATATACGCACACCCTGACATATATACGCACACCCTGACATATATACACACCCTGACTTGTATACGCACACCCTGACATATATACACACCCTGAGATATATACGCACATCCTGACATATATACGCACACCCTGACACACATACGCACACCCTGACATATATACGCATACCCTGACATATATACGCACACCCTGACATATATACACACCCTGATTTGTATACGCACACCCTGACATGTATACACACGTCCTGACATATATACACACACCCTGACATATATACACACACCCTGACATATATACACACACTCTGACACTCTGACATGTATACACGTCCTGACATATATACACACAAGTTATATGGTAATTTGTCGCTTGGTAATTGTTAGTAATGTAGTTCGTAAGGTTTCATCAAGCGTAAAAAGACTCAGAAAAATACAGAGCCCAGACGGGATTTGAACCCGTGACCTCCTGGTACTAGTCAGGCGCTCTAACCACTGAACCACTGGTTAAAGCAGGTCTTGGTTCGTACAAATATATGAGATATATACACACACCCTGACACACCCTGAGATAAATACGCACACGCTGACATATATACGCACCCTGACATATATACACGCAAAACAATGGTAAACAAGATTATTTTAAGTGTCAATTCACTTAAAATAATTTTGTTTACCATTGTTTTATCTAAAAAGTAAGTGTCACGCATCTCAATCAAGAACTTCTAGTTCATTTTCTATATATACACGCACCCTGACATACAGTCATTCTCAAAAAGGTTGTCCAGATGAAAAGACTACAATACTACAATAAAGTCACGTGATTCATTATGTTTTCAACTTCCTCAAGTGGAATTTCAATTTGAGATGCAAAAGTACACGGCATTGTGAGAACTGAATGTAATGGCGCTGGTATCAACTCGCAGTTCTGCGCGCAGAAATTGAAAACATAATGAATCACGTGACTTTATTGTAGTATTGTAGTCTTTTCATCTGGACAACCTTTTTGAGAACGCACTGATATATATTTAGTATTTTGACATCTTTTTTTCATTTCATTTTCTTTAACTTCTAAACAAGTAGGTAAATGAAGTGTTTCCACGGGTGATAGAGGATGTCGACAGACCTGAAGCAGGTTTTGGAACAACACACCGTTTGGAACAACACACCGTCGGTGAAAGGGTTAGCGAGACACAAATTGATGCCAAGATAATCACCTTTCGTTGTACGAAAAATGTTGGCAAACTGTATTCAACTACAAGACAGTTTTGACTGACGTGCCACCATCAACCAAATATGTTTTCCGAATTTTGCTTGATGAGCGGCAAAATAAGAAACTTTATCGGTTACGCTACAGTTGGTAGAAAGGTCAGTGAACGTTAAGTTTGTTTATTTATAGAAAAAGGTTTGATATCGACATGTAAGTAACACTTGATGTTGCTTGTCCAGTCTGTTTGTTGAATTAATCAAGAACACAGGACAGCCAATCAGCATCGCCGTATACCACTGAGCACAAATACCCAGCTTTGGTCATTCGTTCATCTCGCAGCGTTTGATTCTAGGCTGGAGGCTGACGAGGAATTTTACTTCAACACTCGTCAGGTTTGTGCGAAATAATGGGCATTGTGATTGAAAATAAGGCTGCTAATCTATCTTCGTTAGTAATGTATAATGTCATTACCTTAGGCTGATTGAGGGGTATTTCTAGTCCATTCGATGTATAAACCCTTTAGATTTGTACTTGAGTACAACTGTTCGGATAGATAACTTTGTTCGGTAATTTTCAAGCTATTTCTCGAGGAATGGCGTGTTACTAGTGTGGCCGTGTATTGTGGAATTAGATCAGATCAGGATCACGCAACACAAATAACCACACAATATGCCCACACGTTAGAACTCGATACAATAGAGCACGAGCGGGTTTGTACATGTATCGTGTGCATATTTACTGTCCACCAGGCTGGCTAGCGTGATTATTCAATCAGTGGCAGTCTTTGAGGACCACTTACGGAGATATAATTGGGTTGTTTTGGTCAATATTAGGGTGATTTTGTTTGTATTAAGTCACAGTTCGAAGGAACTGTTTTGCGATGCGTGGCTCAAACAATACCAGCTGTTGTACATTGTTGTCAACACGACTTTTTGCTTTCGTATCGCGTGCCGCAAATGGCAACAGACACCCACTCACGGAAATCAATGTGTTTATAGTATCTGATAACCACTTCTAATATACGCTGATTATTCGCTTACTAGAAAAGAAACACTGAACGAGAATCACGACTCGAGTGTGATGCATTTCTTTGTCAGTTTGCTGACAGAAGCGACAGTCATTTCGTTCAAATGACCCCATATAGTATCCCTTTAAAGTACCAATGGATCGCAAGACACGTTAGAAATGCTTAAAATACTCGAGTCAAGGGGATTCAGTCTGCAAACTTTACAGGTAATGAAGCTCGATAAACATGCAGTCTAATGCGCTAAAACTTGTTTTGCTCTCTTTTCACTGTTTACGAAACGATCAATATGTTTCAACAGGACAACGCAATAGTATAACGTAGCTTGTAAAGTGATATGTCCTTAGCGTGATCCCGCTGTTAGCATGTCGTGTAGTTTTGAGTACAATTCGTCACCCAGGGTAATATTGACTTATTAGTCAAGTACACTATTGAACAAACAATCTGTGTTTTATACTAAAGCACAAGTAATCCAAACAACCTCTCACTCACAGGTTCATTTTCTACAGGTCAAACTATTTCAAATGGCATTTATTTTGGACAACTTATCCGCTGACTGGAAGGCGGTTGATGCCTCTTCGGATGCAAGCAGCCAAGGTACAGTTATGTGATACTACTCCTCAGGGAACTCATCCAAATACCATCAATAACTTGTCATATCTCCCGGGCATATCTCAAGAGAATCAACATCTATAAATACATAGACAACGCAACAACAAGAATGTCTTGCTCGAAAAAAAAAGCCTTCAGTGTTTTGTTTATCGATTTGGATTTCCTCCCAGGGAGGAGGGAGTGGAGGGGTAGTGAATGAAGGAACGGCAAGTGCTTCGGATTTTCAGTCCGTCAGGATGACTAAAGAGATCACTTGCTACAATGTATGTACACTGAAATACTAAAGGGATCACTTGCTACAATGTATGTACACTGAAATACTAAAGGGATCACTTGCTACAATATATGTACACTGAAATACTAAAGGGATCACTTGCTACAATATATGTACACTGAAATACTAAAGGGATCACTTGCTACAATGTATGTACACTGAAATACTAAAGGGATCACTTGCTACAATATATGTACACTGAAATACTAAAGGGATCACTTGCTACAATATATGTACACTGAAATACTAAAGGGATCACTTGCTACAATGTATGTACACTGAAATACTAAAGGGATCACTTGCTACAATATATGTACACTGAAATACTAAAGGGATCACTTGCTACAATATATGTACACTGAAATA
Organism: Actinostola sp. cb2023; assembly: GCA_033675265.1. Classification (NCBI taxonomy): domain Eukaryota; kingdom Metazoa; phylum Cnidaria; class Anthozoa; order Actiniaria; family Actinostolidae; genus Actinostola; species Actinostola sp. cb2023. The sequence continues at coordinate 107,987 of JAUJYZ010000873.1, read as the reverse complement.
CTAAAGGGATCACTTGCTACAATGTATGTACACTGAAATACTAAAGGGATCACTTGCTACAATATATGTACACTGAAATACTAAAGGGATCACTTGCTACAATATATGTACACTGAAATACTAAAGGGATCACTTGCTACAATATATGTACACTGAAATACTAAAGGGATCACTTGCTACAATATATGTACACTGAAATACTAAAGGGATCACTTGCTACAATATATGTACACTGAAATACTAAAGGGATCACTTGCTACAATGTATGTACACTGAAATACTAAAGGGATCACTTGCTACAATATATGTACACTGAAATACTAAAGGGATCACTTGCTACAATATATGTACACTGAAATACTAAAGGGATCACTTGCTACAATGTATGTACACTGAAATACTAAAGGGATCACTTGCTACAATATATGTACACTGAAATACTAAAGGGATCACTTGCTACAATATATGTACACTGAAATACTAAAGGGATCACTTGCTACAATGTATGTACACTGAAATACTAAAGGGATCACTTGCTACAATATATGTACACTGAAATACTAAAGGGATCACTTGCTACAATATATGTACACTGAAATACTAAAGGGATCACTTGCTACAATGTATGTACACTGAAATACTAAAGGGATCACTTGCTATACAATATATGTACACTGTTTGTCAATTAGTACAAACTGAACGATTGTTTCATCACTAGGTTACAAGGAATACCTCATCTGCCACAGGCTCCCTACAAACAACAATAAAACAGATTTTAAGTACTCTGCCAGTGAAGGTGATGATTCAAAACCTGTAGAGTTACTGCTGCATGGTGCCAATAAGCGCGACCCGTTGCACGGTGTTCAGCGTCCAATGCTTAAGGTTATCGACGACATCATTGTTGGAGTGGATGTATGTGGAGAACGTTGTGAGCGAAACGAGTAACCAATATACCGTCGACAGTTATTATACTAAGCGATGATTGCTTGTCGTGGCATGTTAATGTCTTGTAGTTCATTTCGCAACTACAACTCAGTTAACATATATATAGCATTACAATGATAGATATCTAGAAGATTAAAAGTGATCTAAATTACTGACTGGTCATTGTTCATTGCACACACCAAACCATACGATATTAAGCAGCTATATTTAACAATATATTTTCTGTAAGTAATTTTTACTTCCGCTTTTCGTCCAAACCATTTCCGCCATGCGTACAACGTACAACAAAACCAGGCGATCACGTGTTTACCAAGCAATTCACCGATTGGCCTCTAGAGCTCACGTGGTGTACTTCATGTTACTGTTACCAAAACGTTCGGACATTGCCCGTGAATAGCCGTACAAACACACACATTTTTGTACAGTTTATTGACTTGATTTAGTTCGATTCTCTAATTAATAATATCAAAACTATACCTGACTCTACACTCACTAGTAAATGGTTGAGTGTCGTTCAATCATCTTAGATGAGCTATTAAAAATCATCTCATCCACATCATTCAAGTCATGTGATCTGGATCCTCTACCTGGTCGAGTTCTCAAAGCATGTTCAGACCTACTCTTTCCTGTTATAATGAAGATTGTCAATGCATCCATTGTCCTGTCCATTTAAAGGAAGCACTACTTTTGCCACTACAGTGTGTTGCCCTAAATCCGGCCGCTTTTTGCATTAATCGCTGTATCTTTCTTTAGGAAAATAGTAGCGGTCTAAAAATCAGTCAAAGGCTAGATTTCTCTTTCACTTACCTTGTCACAAATTGACATTTGTTTCACTTCAACATTGAGCTTGTTATATTAAAAAATATTGATCCAGGTAGATGCCCTAAGTTCGGCCAGGTTGCCCTAAATTCCGGCCATAAATAAGCAGGAATTGCTCGGTAAGTTTTACATTATCTTCCATATCGTTTTAACTAATTTGTTTCCGCATTGCTATAATAAAGGACTTTTTAAGTCATTATACATGAAAAGATTGTAAAGATAAATTTTAAAAAGACCGAAAAAAGACCCTTCTCTACTTCATTGGGAACCGCGCCCGCAATGACATCTGGGGTGCTTACCATTTACCCGGAAAAAATGGAAATTCCGCTTTGAAAATCAAATTGTATGTGTATTTCCGATCGGAAAGTTAGAATCCCAGAAAACTCGGGCTTCTGTTTCAGCATAGTTAATAACTATGGTTTCAGGTAATCCGGCCACTTTTCCCGCTCTGTTTTGTATGTGATTTGTGGCCGGATCATACCTACCAAAATATGCACGTAATTTCACCTGACCTGAACTTCCCTTTATTTAAGCCGTTCATGATTGTTTTTCTTTGTGTCCAAAGCTACTGATTAGCGTAGTATTTCTGCCAAATATAATCTGTTTACGCTCCATAACTTACGAGGAAATGTTTAAAAACTTTGCCCGCATGACTCTTAAAAGATGCACGAAAACATGAAAATTACTGAAGCGATTGTTTTTCCTACTTTCAAAACACATTTGAATTCCTGCCTAAAAAGCGGACAGGAGTCCCACAACAGCAGTTAATAAACCTAAACTCATCAATAATTCATACGATGATCTTGTTTGTCATTTTTTGAAATATACGAGAAATCACAGCGCTTTAAAGTAAAAATGGCCGGATTAGGGTACGGCCGGTATTTAGGGCAACACACTGTACTTAAAAAGCCCAGACCTATTTCCAACCTACGCCGTTCATCTCCAAGATTGTGGAGAAAGTTGTGGCAAGTCGGCAGCTCATCGACTACATCACCAGTGACAGCTTGAATGAGTGTTGTCAATCAGCATATAAGAAAAACCGCAGTACAGAAACTGCACTTAGAACTACGTGTTCACAATAATATTGCGATATGGGGATGGCTGTTGACTCCCAGAACACTGTTATTCTGTTGCTTTTAGACTTAGCGTTCGATACAGTTGATCACGTGCTTCTGGCTATCCCGTCTGAACAAAATATTTGGTATTGCGGATGGAAAAGTCCTGGAATGTTTTAAGTCCTACCACAGGTCCCATACAAAGCCTTATATACAGCTCGATAACAAGCCTCTCATAGATACCTTGGGCTACCTGTGGTCCTACCTGTCTGAACGCACACAGTTTGTAAGAAACAGCTCATCTTCTCATCTAACTCTCGATTTTGGCGTTCCTCAGGGATCAGTCCTTGGACCCTTATTGTATACACTTTATACCTCTCCACTTAGTGATATCGCTAGTCATCACTGTTTGAATTTTCATTTCTACGATGACGACACCCAATTGTATACGTGACTTCTAAAACTAGTTCTATCATTGATATGGTTAACAGCCGATCTAGTCACGACTACGAAATTGGAAATCTGGTATTACTACGAAATTGGAAATCTGCATGGTATGAGTACGAAATTGTAAATCTGGTATGACTACGAAATTGTAAATCTGGTATGACTACGAAATTGTAAATCTGATATGACTACGAAATTGTAAATCTGGTATGACTACGAAATTGGAAATCTGCATGGTATGAGTACGAAATTGTAAATCTGGTATGACTACGAAATTGTAAATCTGGTATGACTACGAAATTGTATATCTGATATGACTACGAAATTGTAAATCTGGTATGACTACGAAATTGTAAATCTGGTATGACTACGAAATTGTAAATCTGGTATGACTACGAAATTGTAAATCTGGTATGCCTACGAAATTGTAAATCTGGAATGACTACGAAATTGTAAATCTGGTATTACTACGAAATTGGAAATCTGCATGGTATGAGTACGAAATTGGAAATCTGGTATGACTACGAAATTGTAAATCTGGTATGACTACGAAATTGTAAATCTGGTATGACTACGAAATTGTAAATCTGGTATGACTACGAAATTGTAAATCTGGTATGCCTACTAAATTGTAAATCTGGTATGCCTACGAAATTGTAAATCTGGAATGACCACGAAATTGTAAATCTGGTATGACTACGAAATTGGAAGTCTGCATGGTATGAGTACGAAATTGTAAATCTGGTATTACTACGAAATTGGAAATCTGCATGGTATGAGTACGAAATTGTAAATCTGCATGGTATGACTACGAAATTGTAAATCTGGTATGACTACGAAATTGTAAATCTGGTATGACTACGAAATTGTAAATCTGGAATGACTACGAAATTGTAAATCTGGAATGACTACGAAATTGTAAATCTGCATGGTATGAGTACGAAATTGTAAATCTGGTATGAATACGAAATTGTAAATCTGGTATGACTACGAAATTGTAAATCTGGTATGAGTACGAAATTGTAAATCTGGTATGACTACGAAATTGTAAATCTGGAATGACTACGAAATTGTAAATCTGGAATGACTACGAAATTGTAAATCTGCATGGTATGAGTACGAAATTGTAAATCTGGTATGACTACGAAATTGTAAATCTGGTATGAGTACGAAATTGTAAATCTGGTATGAGTACGAAATTGTAAATCGGGTATGAGTACGAAATTGTAAACCTGGTATGAGTACGAAATTGTAAATCTGGTATGACTACGAAATTGTAAATTGTTCCGGCAATGACAAATAGTAGTTTACCATTGGAACAAGTAGAGTCCATTGGAGAATAGCAGTATTCCATTGGAACAAGTAGAGTCCAATGGAGAATAGTAGTATTCCATTGGAACAAGTAGAGTCCAATGGAGAATAGTAGTATTCCATTGGAACAAGTAGAGTCCATTGGAGAATAGCAGTATTCCATTGGAACAAGTAGAGTCCATTGGAGAATAGTATTCCATTGGAACAAGTAGAGTCCATTGGAGAATAGTATTCCATTGGGACAGGTAGAGTCCAATGGAGAATAGCAGTATTCCATTGGAACAAGTAGAGTCCATTGGAGAATAGCAGTATTCCATTGGAACAAGTAGAGTCCATTGGAGAATAGCAGTATTCCCATTGGAACAAGTAGAGTCCCAATGGAGAATAGTAGTATTCCATTGGAATTGGAACAAGTAGAGTCCAAGTAGAGTCCAATGGAGAATAGTAGTATTCCATTTGGAACAAGTAGAGTCCAATGGAGAATAGTAGTATTCCATTGGAACAAGTAGAGTCCATTGGAGAATAGCAGTATTCCATTGGAACAAGTAGAGTCCATTGGAGAATAGCAGTATTCCATTGGAACAAGTAGAGTCCAATGGAGAATAGTAGTATTCCATTGGAACAAGTAGAGTCCAATGGAGAATAGTAGTATTCCATTGGAACAAGTAGAGTCCAATGGAGAATAGTAGTATTCCATTGGAACAAGTAGAGTCCATTGGAGAATAGCAGTATTCCATTGGAACAAGTAGAGTCCAATGGAGAATAGTAGTATTCCATTGGAACAAGAATAGAGTCCAATGGAGAATAGTAGTTTATCATTGGAACAAGTAGAGGGTATTTTTGGGTAGGGGTGTGCCGCGGACACCTCAAAACCCTGACCCTATCCCAGACCTAAAATTTTGATTTTCCATACCCTATTCCAGACTAAAGCTTTAAAATGTACACCCTATCTCAGACTAAAGCTTAAAAATGTATACCCTATCCCAGATTGAAAGCGTGCTAAAGGGATATGAAAACTGATAGCGACTGATAGTGGCGTTATTGCGGAAACCATACCCTATACCAGACCAAAACGTACCCGATCCCAAGCTTAAAAAGGCAAAAAATGATACTCTACCCCAGACCTGGGAGCTCAAAAACCATACCCTATCCCGCGGCACATACCCGTGCATCTACTTGTTCCAATGGAAAACTACTATTCTCCATTGGACTCTACTTGTTCCAATGGAATACTGCTATTTTCCATTGGACTCTACTTGTTCCAATGGAAAACTACTATTCTCCATTGGACTCTACTTGTTCCAATGGAATACTGCTATTCTCCATTGGACTCTACTTGTTCCAATGGAAAACTACTATTCTCCATTGGACTCTACTTGTTCCAATGGAATACTGCTATTTTCCATTGGACTCTACTTGTTCCAATGGAAAACTACTATTCTCCATTGGACTCTACTTGTTCCAATGGAATACTGCTATTCTCCGTTGTACTCTATTTGTTCCAATGGAAAACTACTATTCTCCATTGGACTCTACTTGTTCCAATGGAAAACTACTATTCTCCATTGGACTCTACTTGTTCCAATGGAATACTGCTATTCTCCGTTGGACTCTACTTGTTCCAATGGAATACTACTATTCTCCATTGGACTCTACTTGTTCCAATGGAAAACTACTATTCTCCATTGGACTCTACTTGTTCCAATGGAATACTACTATTCTCCATTGGACTCTACTTGTTCCAATGGAATACTACTACTCTCCATTGGACTCTACTTGTTCCAATGGAAAACTACTATTCTCCATTGGACTCTACTTGTTCCAATGGAATACTACTATTCTCCATTGGACTCTACTTGTTCCAATGGAATACTGTTATTCTCCAATGGACTCTACTTGTTCCAATGGAATACTGCTATTAATATTCTCCATTGGACTCTACCTGTCCCAATGGAATACTATTCTCCAATGGACTCTACTTGTTCCAATGGTAAACTGCTATTCTCCATTGGACGCTATACTTGTGTAAAGGGAGAAATTTAGGAGAAAATCAGATAAATTTACTAGGCAAATTATTCATGTTATTTTCAGATGAATTGGCAAAACAGAGAGAATTGTCAAATATTATTCTTAGTTGAATACATGACAAGCAGGTTAGAGTTTTCCAGTAAACACCTGTTGCAAGTAATTCATCATTCACAACTTGTAGTCATAACATTAGAGACTTCTGATCCCTAACGTTATGCCCAGTGATAAGGGTCACTTGTACCAGTTCACGGATTCCTTAATCTTCTTGTGAGAGCCAATAATTCTTCCTCTACGTTACGTTATCTTTTAGCAAGTATTTAATGTTCAATTATGATTGGGTAGGATGTTACGCATTGTAACTTTAGTGATTAGTTATGCATATTGTAATATTCTAAGCCTTAGTACTAATAGTAATGACAATAAAATGACACCAGCTAACTGACTCAACTTGGTCGCCTTTTATTCAACTCGACAAGACCAAAGCTACCCGACCATGCGGTCTGCCATATAAGGAAGGGTACACAGGTAACCCAATTATTACATCTCCTTTCCCCTTAAAAACAATGGGTAAGTACTACGTTTACACATACTCGCGGAACACGTACACAATACAGGACATTCCATCTCCTGGAATAACACCAAGATCCTTGAAGTAGAAACAAGATGGCACCAAAGGAAATGGTCAGAAGCATGCCACATTGCTAAGAGTACAGATGCCATTAGTAACAGAGACACTGGCAGAATTTTGCCACAAAATTACACTGCTCTATTTAAGAAATTTTAATCTGTCATATTACACATTCTTAACTTGCTAATTTCCTTGCTCGCGCAAATTGTCTTTTTGTTTTAATTTGTTTTTGTTTTTGTTTTTGTTTGCGTGCGCTATTTGTTTACAACGTAATAGCCGTTAGTTTTGACGAATTACTACCATTTTACACCCTGAAGATGGACCATGTGTCCGAAAGCTTGGTTTTAAAATAAAAATGTTTTGGTTGAAGAAACAAACAAACTAATCATGTCTACACCAACCAGCAAAGAATTACTTAGTCTTATAACAGTTCAGTGTTCTAGCACTGTGACAGTTCACAAATTCAAACGTTCTGGAGATTTGATCTGACGCTTGGGGTATCGTCTCTCTGGGGGGTAGTAGCAGCACTAACAGGTACAACTGCAGGGCGTTCTTGTTCCTGTGATTCTCTTGTAGGTACTGATAGACTAGTTTCTTCACAAGTGCTTCCACTGGTAGCTGGGTGACTGGGAGGTGGGAATGGGTTTTGAAATGGTGGCACCGTCACTTCTTCTACTGCTAAGTTATCTGTAGGGCATCCAGAAACTTGTTCTCCTGCAGGAAGCAGATGGTCCACATGAGCATGGCACATACAGTCTCCAACTTTGACTTGGTAAGCAAGTGGACCAATTCGGAGAATGACAGTTCCATGGTTCCACTTATTCTTCCCACGGAAGTTTCGGACCAACACATGGTCTCCAGGCACAAACTCTCTAGTTTTGGTCCTACCTTGATCATGTTGTTCCTTCTCCACCTGTTGCTTTTCCTCAACATGTTGAGCTAGGTTAGGCTGCAGGAGCGAAAGTCGGGTTCGTGGCTTGCGTTTCAGGTATAGTCCCGCAGGCGTTTGGTCAGTGACAGTGTGGGGAGTATTCCTGTAAGAGAACAGGAAACTTGAGAGGCGCTGCTGAGTTGTTTGGCCCTTGTCAACTTGACTGGTTTTCAAGGCATGTTTCAGAGTTTGAACGTATCTTTCAGCTGCTTCATTTGAAGCTGGATGGTATGGAGGTGTGCGGGTGTGGGTGATTCCATTCCGCTTCATGAAGTTACCAAATTCTTCAGAAGTGAATTGAGGGCTTTTGTCCGACACTAATTCTTCAGGAAGTCCATAGGCTGCAAACAGCCCACTCAGTAAATCTATGGTTTCAGTAGCAGTAGTCGAGCTTGTTGCAAAAACTTCAGGCCACTTGGAGTGGGCATCCACTACAACCAAATAGTAGACCCCTTCAAACTCAGCATAATCCACATGTATTCTCTGCCAAACTCTGGTCGGCCACTTCCAAGGGATGAGTGGAGACGGGTTCCTTACGTACTGATTGATAGGCTCTGCAATTACGTACCATCTCTTCAATGGCAGAGTCCAACTTTGGCCACCAAAGATAGCTCCGTGCAGTGGCTTTCATTCGGCAGATGCCAGGGTGGTCTTCATGCAGACTGCAAAGAATAACTGATCTGTATGCCTCAGGGAGGATAACACGCAGACCCCACAACAGACAGTCCTGCTCAACAGACAATTCTAAACGTCGATGAAAGAAAGGCAGCAAGCTGTCATCATTTACCTTGTCAGGCCATCCATTTTTGACAAACTGCAACACTCGTGACAGGACCGGATCCTTTCGTGTAGCATACAAAATGTCTCTGGCAGTTACAGGAAGATCATTCACATAGTTGAAGTGAAAGACCTCATTCTCCTGAGATGTTTCAGCATGATCTACAGGCAGTCTAGATAATGCATCAGCGTTAGCATGTGCTTCAGTATTTCTAAACTTTACATCATACTGATATGATGACAAGATTAAGGCCCACCTTTGTAGACGAGCGGCAGCTAGTGTAGGGACAGTATTCTTGGGTCCCAGAATAGTGAGTAGGGGCTTGTGATCCGTTTCCATGATGAATTTCCTGCCATACAAGTATTGGTGGAATTTCTTAACTCCGTAGACAAGAGACAGAGCTTCTTTCTCTATCTGTCCATAGTGCTTTTCATTTGAGGACAAGGTCCTGGAAGCAAAGGCTATTGGTCGTTCTTCGCCATTCTCCATCACGTGGGAGATGACTGCACCAATGCCATATGACGAGGCGTCGTACGCCAGAACAAGTGGTAGGTTGACATCATAGTGCGTCAATACTTTTGAAGAGAGTAGCTGCTCTTTGGCACTGTTGAAGGCTTGCTGACATTCAGGTTTCCATAACCAGGGTACCCCTTCTCGCAATAGGTTGTTCAATGGCTGAAGCATTGTTGACAGATTAGCGAGAAACTTGCCATAGTACAGCTTCAGCATGCCAAGGAAGGACCTCAGCTCTGAGACACAGGTAGGTACTGGTGCATCTACAATAGCTCTCACCTTCTCAGGGGCAGGGTGCACTCCTTCTGCATCAATCACATGACCCAGGAACTGGACTTGGTCTTGCATGAAGGAACATTTTTCAGCTTTGAGTTGTACGTACACCATACTGGGTCAATCTCTGCAAAACAGCTTCAAGAATCTGTAAGTGCTCTGAATGATTAGGGGCAGTAACTAATATATCATCAATGTAGCAGACCACTCTGGGAATTCCCTGCAAAATCTGGTGCATGGTGGACTGGAAGATGGCTGGGGCGCTGGCAACCCCAAAGGGAAGCCGGTTATACTGATGGAGTTCCCGGTGTGTATTAACGGTAAGGAACTTCTTGGATTCTGGGTGAAGCGTTAACTGATTGTAGGCATGCTTCAAGTCTAACTTGGTGAACTGTTCCCCCCCTGCAAGTGCACTAAGTAGGTCTTGTGGGGTTGGCAAGGGGTACTGGTCTACATCCATGACCTGGTTGACTGTGACTTTATAATCACCACATATGCGAATGGACCCATCTGACTTGGGGACAACTACAATGGGGGCAGCCCACTCGCTATGTTCTACTTTAGGGATTATCCCTTCGCTCTCTAAACGTTCTAACTCAGCCTCAAGCACTCCCTTAAGTGCGTAAGGGACTGGCCGAGCCTTGTGAAACTTGGGGTTAGCATCAGGTTTTACCTTGATTCTGGCTTCAAATTCCTTTAATGGTGCCTAGACCATGACCAAAAACAGACTTGTACTTTGTAGTAAGCTCTTCAACCACAGTTGACACTTTAAACAGTTCCTTCCAGTTCAGACGAATAACACTCAGCCAATTCCTTCCCAGCACTGGGGGTTGACCTTTAATTTCTGCCACAACCAGAGGGAGCTCGACCTTCAGTAACTTACATCCACGAGCATTTCTCCTGCTACGGGTAGTACTGCTCCAGAATATGTCTTAAGCTGTGATGCACATGGTGTCAGGCTTAGATGACTGTAATGCTCCAAATAAATTTATTTCGGTATTAATACGGTTACTGCAGCACCAGTATCCACCTCCATCACTAACTCCTTGCCTGCAACAACAACAGATACTGTCACCGCATCAGCACTCTTTCCATGTACTGCAAACATACCAAGGGGATTATCTTGAACTTCAGCAGCTTCAAGATGGTGAGTACCTTTCATTGCCACCTCACTGTTGTTGGGTTTGCTTCTGCAAACCTTGGCCAAGTGACCCATTTTACCACAGGAGTTACACTTATACTTTCTAAATCTGCAGGTATTAGATAGAAGATCGTTCCCTCCACAGCGACAACACTCCTTGTCTTGTTCGTTCGTGCTTTTAACTCGATAAACGGTAGCTGTCGATGACCATCCGGACAGTCCGGTGTCCTTTAGCTCCGCGGATTTCTTTTCCGCCATCTCCATTGACTGGGCTATTTGCATACCCCTGTGGAAATCTAAATCTCGTTCACTCAGAAGTTTACGCTGGATGGTTTCTTTCTTCAGTCCTGCAACGAAACGATCTCGTAGAGCCTCATTTAGGAAATTGCCAAATTCGCAGTGAATCGTTAACTTCTTCAATTGAGCGGCGAAATCAGACACGCTCTCGCCATCCTGTCGAAAACGATTGTTGAAGTTGAATCTCTCGGCGATAACCAATGGCTTTGGATTTAGATGCTCTGTCAGAATTTGTACCAGCTCCTTGTACTCTTTTGAATCAGGTTTATCTGGTGTAACCAGGTACCTCAACAGACCGTACGTTTCTGGTCCTACTGCCCTACTGCTGTCAGAAGAACGGCGACCTTTTGCTCCTTCTCGACTGCATTTGCGATCATGAAGTTTTCCAGTCACTCCACGTAGGATTCGAAGTTTTCTTTCGCTTTGTCAAACTCTTTGATTTGTCCAATAACACTCATGATCCCGTCCTCGTCGCCAGATGTAATATTCTAAGCCTTAGTACTAATAGTAATGACAATACAATGACACCAGCTAACTGACTCACTTTGAGTCGCCTTTTATTCAACTCGACAAGACCAAAGCTACCCGACCATGCGGTCTGCCATATAACGAAAGGTACACAGGTAACCCAATTAGTTAACGTTGTAAGTTAGGATGATGCAATGTAAGGTATAAAGAGGGACCCTTGATATTGTAATATCGGAGACCATGTAGCCTTCACGGGTTGCAGAATGAGAGACCAACTGACCGTCGTGTTAGTCAGTGATTAAAGTATAAGCTACAAGATACAAGAAACTTCCGTGCCTCGTTACTTCAAGTCTCGTACATACTCGTAAGGGCCGGTATACGAAAAACCTTCCCGTAACACTTGTTCCAATGGAATACTGCTGCTATTCTCCAATGGACTCTAGTTCATTGCCAGATTTGGCAATGTTTTGTAAGCATTGATATAACCAATCAAATCCACGGATATCATGTTGCCATATCAACAGGAACCTCCGGTACCTGGTATCAATCTGTCATATCAACACCGCGGTAGCTCTCGCGCAATCATATTTCTGACTTTACTGCTCGAAAGATGCTTTTAGTTAGTTTTTTCTCAACAATATACAGTTTTTATTCTTCTTTTATGGTTATTCCTGATTTCTCTCTTGTGCCAGTACCTTCCTCGTATATGTTGTCCTCGTCAATTCGCTTATCAAATCCTTTGGCATATCGCCACGCTTGTTTCGATGTCTTCTAAATAAACGAGACATTTCTCTACATTTTCGTCAACTTATCTATGCTGCTAGATACAACAACAAAATCCTTTTATGCTTTATTCTCCATTAACAATTCTAGCTGGGTCTCTTCAGCGCTATCAGTGTCAGTACCCAAGTATACATCGCTTTGACAAATGCAATCGTGTGATGCATGATCGGTCCAATCGAACATATCTCAGTTTCGACATCCACGTCAACTTCCAAAACAACACTGAACAAAACTTTGCTGGCTTGCTTTTTTGATGTCTCTTCGTCCAAATGACGACTCATATATTCGGCAACAATTATCCAAGTATCGCACATCACATGTGTCTCCATTGGCGTCCTTGAGTTCAGCGATCATACCTTCAATGTTTACATGATGATGCCCCCAAGGTTTTCGACGTGCCCCCAAACAAAACTTCCACCGTTGTATTCAGAAACTCATGAATTTTCGATTTCTACAGGCCGATTTTTTTCGATTCGGGTCAAATCTGAAGAAAACTTACAATATATGGTACAATTACTCTCAAAATGGTTGACGTAAATTCCCGATCGCGAAGAATTTTGTTTTAAATGTCGGACTTGAGAACGCGTGTGTTCAAAACAGAGACACGTACGGTAATATGAATAACAATAGATTGCTTGACTGCAGTGCATTGTGGGATAGCTTTTTATTTATAGCAGAAAATCTATGACAAACTTGGGATTCCCTTCCGCTCTTGAGGACGCCATTTTGTCACGTGACACATATTGCCAAATCTGGCAATGAATTGGACTCTACTTGTTCCAATGGAATACTGCTATTCTCCATTGAACTCTACTTGTTCCAATGGTAAACTACTATTCTCCATTGGACTCTATACTTGTTCTAATGGAATACTACTATTCTCCATTGGACTCTACTTGTTCGGCAATGGAATACTACTATTCTCCATTGGACTCTATACTTGTTCTAATGGAATACTACTATTCTCCATTGGACTCTACTTGTTCCAATGGAATACTACTATTCTCCATTGGACTCTACTTGTTCCAATGGAATACTACTATTCTCCATTGGACTCTACTTGTTCCAATGGAATACTACTATTCTCCATTGGACTCTACTTGTTCCAATGGAATACTACTATTCTCCATTGGACTCTACTTGTTCCAATGGAATACTGCTATTCTCCATTGGACTCTACTTGTTCCAATGGAATACTACTATTCTCCATTGGACTCTACTTGTTCCAATGGAATACTACTATTCTCCAATGGACTCTACTTGTTCCAATGGAATACTGCTATTCTCCATTGGACTCTACTTGTTCCAATGGAAAACTACTGTTCTCCATTGGACTCTAATCGTGTATATTGGACAACCCAAGACAAGACAAAGATTGAGGTATGTCTGAAATATTTCAAGAATTCGTAAATACCTCACTCATGATGCTGCAAAAACTGTTGTTCATGAATGTAAATAAATGTAAAATTATATTACCAAGCTTTGTAATAAATTTTACATTTATAAAAGGTTGAAGATGCCATTGAACAATAATATGATACCAACCTACAAAGACTCTTTTAATTATACTCTTATAATTTACCAGATGTTATAAACAAGCTTTTAATTTATGATTAACTAGACGCTCTACTAGCGTGTCAAGTCGGGCTTCTAACTGATATGTAGCCTATTTGAACTAAATATAATAGATAGATAATAGATAATTACTAGCATACCATAGGATAGATATTATATTTTATATTATGTTGGGCTAAGGGGACCTTTTTTATTATTTATTATTTTATTATATATTTTATTATTTAATTCATTCATTATTACTATTTTTATATACATTGTAAAGCGCTATATAAATAAATAAATATTATTATTAATATTAAATATAGATATCTTAGTGCGATTAAAACAGTGTTTGGTCGCTCGTTGCGTGACTCGGTAGAACATGCTTTCCTTGCAATTTCAGTACTGCGATTTCACAAACTCAGCGAATCATGAATGACAATGACATAGTTTATTTGGTACCATAAATATATCCATACAAATTATACAAATACCGTATACATAAACTAGACATCGCAGAGTGATTAAACAATGTTTGGATGAAGTGTAAATATGGGTTTACCTCTGCTCGGTGTAAAAACCTCACAACTGACGTAATTGCTTTTTTCTCTTCACTGCGTGTATTATTCAACTCACTTCGTTCTAAGTACTAAAGATCTCTAAACCCTTTGTAGTACTAGTACTGGATAAATTCATATCTCTATGAATTATTGTGGTTATTTTGAAAACAAGACGACAAAACCTTCCTCCAACAAGGTTTGTGAAGCGATGTTTGATATAAAACCATGTTGTTAGAGCCTTCGGTGATAATGTTAGCGGCCGGCACAGGGCGCATGCGCTGTAGAACCCAGTTGGCGATTTGAGGTCAAAGAAGAATACGACGACGACCGGATATTGATTATTACTCGGGTTTCCTTCCGAAGGAAGCCCCGAGTTATAAAATGCAGCCCGTTCTTCGTCGTCATATTCTTAGTCCTCAAATCGACAGGTCACATTACAGGTGTTCCTTGTTTGGGGGCGCGGGGATTGGGGAAAAGAGAATGGCTTCTTATGCGCATGCGCCCTGTGTCGCCCGCTGAGATAATTACTGAAGGCTCTCTGATCATCGCCTCTTTCTTCACAAAGCTTGTTGAAGAAAGGTCATGTTCGTGCTCGTTAACCCAGGGGTGTCGCTAGCGCTGGCTACTCGCTCTTTGAACGAAGGGTGTCTAATACGCTCATCTCACATACAAACGCACACGCCGTTAGACCTGGTCCGAGAACGGGTGGTTCCGCTGAAAAATCTGAATTATGAGACTTTATATCAGTGAGATATCAAATGCAAATGTGAAAACTGTGAACACAACGTACGAACAAAATGACAAAACTATTCAAACTACTCAATACAAAACAATAAGCACAGGAAGCCCAAATCGTCAAAAGAATCTCGCTTGGGCTGCCTGTGCAAGGACACGAAGTGTTTCTTTGCCTCTTGTTTTTGATGTAACATTTAGAACTTCAAGAGCAACGATGGAAGTAGCACTAGAACACGCCATCTTGGTGAAACGTTATATTGGGTTGGTCCGCCACCTTGTTTCATCGCCGGTTCACGGCCGATGCAAAATCAACGGTTACCATGGTGATTCTATAGGGGTCTATCACCAATAGACCCCTGGTAGCGTAGCCAATCAGATTTATTTACCAGATAAGTCTTCACTCTTAGTAGAGTATTACAGACTACATTAATAATAATAATATAATACATGATAATATTATAATAACTAGACGCTCTTGTAGCGTTAAGTCGGGCTTCTTAAAGCAAGCAGTGGTTGCTGCGATCGGTAATCTCGACTGGATCTGATTTGCTCTCGACCATATATCCATTGTCAATGAAATATTGTCAATGGCAATAAAGCTCGAGCAAGAGCCCGCGCGCCCTAGACTAATGCATCAAACACGTAGGCAAGGTAATTCATTAACGCACTATGGTTTAGAATGATCATAAAGTATTGTATATGTACAATAATCAAATCTCCCAGCACAAGAATAGCTTTTTCTAGAATATCACAATCATCAAGAGTATTTACCATGTCTTCTACTGAATACATGAAATTCCATACACAGGACGTGACGAGATAACGATCGCTTCTACAATACTAATAACTTAATACTGATTGTACAAACAAAATCTAACCGTATTTTACTAGCATTTAACGGCCGCATTTAACACAATGAAACAAAACAAAAGAATGACGATATTTACTGTGAGGACTGTAAGAGCCACATGTGCTGAATAAGTATTTTTCCAATTCGTGGACGATCATCTTTCACTTCATCTAATATCGGTCAAGATCAGTCTTGCTCTTGCTTTTCTTGCAATCAGAGTAGTTCTTTTCAGCTTCAGAGTTCGTTGTTAAGTCAATAGTCATTGTTTTGTCATTTTGTTCGTAGTTTGTGTTCAACGGTGTGTGAGTTTGTAAGTGAGATGAGAGTATTAGACATACTTCGTTCAAATGTTTTTTCTCACGATAACAAGACGACATAACCTTCCTTCGACAAGGTTTAGGTTTGTCTCGTCTTGATCCGTCTTGGATAAGCCATGTGGTTTGAGCCTTCGGTAATTATCTTAGCGGCCGGCACAGGGCGCATGCGCTGGATTTGAGGTCAACGACGAAGACGACGACGACAAAGAACGCTTCTCATTTTTAGAGTACTAATAATGTTTAAGTTTTGAAGGTCGATAGAGAGGAGTATGACGTAATTTCTTGTGGGAGATTGTTCCACTGTGCAATTGATCTTGGGTAGAACGAGTATTTGTAATAATCTTGAATGTGTACAGTGAGGTTGTTTGTAGCAATGGGTACAAGATTGAAGTGCGGGCCGCGCGCTGGGTTTGTTTTCTTCAGTCATGTTTACACACAGGCAGCCCAACCATTCCTTTTGAGGCTACTAAATAATTCAATAAAATGATATTTGCGTCTTTTTGATGGGTTTCCTGTGGTAGAGCGCGCGCGCAATGCGTATTATGCTGGGCTTCCTGTGTGCGTCCCGAAATACGTGCCAGCAGAGTGCATATTGGGTTGCCTGTGGTTTACATAGCCTCATATAAACATAGCAAACCGATCAGACCGCGCGTTTGAATTGTTTTATTTTACAAAGTTTGATCATCACACAAATCAAAGTCCAGCCGTCATATTTTACTGACAAGACCACAGGCAGCCCAACCATTGCTTCTGAGGCAAGAAACCATAATACTAAGAGAGCGAATCGCGCGGAATGATGATTGGGATATGCTCGTGGCGCTAAATCTATTTTTATTAACCGGAGCACACTTGAGGATTCTGTTGGGTTCGTGAATAAAATTGTAGTCGTGCGCGCGCTACTGACGCCACTCACGCCATCGATCGAGCGCTGCAAAAACCGTGTTACTAAAAATAGATTTAGCGCCACGAGCATCGGCCTGCATTTCTAGTACCCAGTAATAACATTTTAAAGAGATGCTAAGCTGTTAGTTGCGTTGCTACAATACTCCATTAGAGACAGTCTTTCGCAGCCATTCGACATATGACAGCCTCTGCTAAACACCCAATGTCCATCTCACAGTCTTGTATTTTGTAGACCTGACAAGATAAGAACACACCCTCATCACAGGTACACGTAACGCTACTACAACAATGTGTTGCGTGACGACAGAGGGCTGAGAGCTATAAGGAGACTACAATACATCATACAAGTACAGGCAATATACAAGTACAGGCAACATACAGTAACATACAAGTACAGTACAGGCAACATACAAGTACAGGCAACATACAGTAACACACAAGTACAATACAGGCAACATACAAGTACAGGCAACATACAAGTACAGGTAACATACAAGTACAGGTAACATACTGCAGGTACAGGTAACATACAAGTATAGGTAACATACAAGTACAGGTAACATACTGCAGGTACAGGTAACATACAAGTACAGGTAACATACAAGTACAGGTAACATACAAGTATAGGTAACATACAAGTACAGGTAACATACAAGTACAGGCAACATACTGCAGGTACAGGTAACATACAAGTACAGGTAACATACAAGTACAGGTAACATACTGCAGGTACAGGTAACATACAAGTACAGGTAACATACAAGTAGGTAACAGGTACAGGTAACATACAAGTACAGGTAACATACAAGTACAGGTAACATACAAGTACAGGTAACATACAAGTACAGGTAACATACAAGTACAGGTAACATACAAGTACAGGTAACATACAAGTACAGGTAACATACAAGTACAGGTAACAACATACAGGTAACATACAGGTAAACATACAAGTACAGGTAACATACAAGTACAGGTAACAGGTACAACAAGTACAGGTAACATACAAGTACAGGTAACATACAAGTACAGGTAACATACAAGTACAGGTAACATACAAGTACAGGTAACATACTGCAGGTACAGGTAACATACTGCAGGTACAGGTAACATACAAGTACAGGTAACATAAAAGTACAGGTAACATACAAGTACAGGTAACATACAAGTACAGGTAACATACAAGTACAGGTAACATACAAGTACAGGTAACATACAAGTACAGGCAACATACTGCAGGTACAGGTAACATACAAGTACAGGTAACATACAAGTACAGGTAACATACAAGTACAGGCATACATACTACATACAACAGGTAACATACAAGTACAGGTACAGGGTAACATACAAGTACAGGCAACATACAAGTACAGGTAACATTAACATACAAGTACAGGTAACATACAAGTACAGGTAACATACAAGTACAGGTAACATACAAGTACAGGTAACATACAAGTACAGGTAACATACAAGTACAGGTAACATACAAGTACAGGTAACATACAAGTACAGGTAACATACAAGTACAGGTAACATACTGCAGGTACAGGTAACATACTGCAGGTACAGGTAACATACAAGTACAGGTAACATACAAGTACAGGTAACATACAAGTACAGGTAACATACAAGTACAGGTAACATACAAGTACAGGTAACATACAAGTACAGGTAACATACAAGTACAGGTAACATACAAGTACAGGCAACATACAACAGGTAACATACAAGTACAGGTAACATACAAGTACAGGTAACATACAAGTACAGGTAACATACAAGTACAGGTAACATACAAGTACAGGTAACATACAAGTACAGGCAACATACTACAGGTACAGGTAACATACAAGTACAGGTAACATACAAGTACAGGCAACATACTGCAGGTACAGGTAACATACAAGTACAGGTAACATACAAGCAGGTACAGGTAACATACAAGTACAGGTAACATACATACAAGTACAGGTAACATACAAGTACAGGTAACATACAGGTAACATACAAGTACAGGTACAGGTAACATACAACATACAGGTAACATACAAGTAACATACAAGTACAGGTAACATACAAGTACAGGTAACATACAAGCAGGTACAGGTAACATACAAGTACAGGTAACATACAGGTAGTATACAGGGTAACATAACTACAGGTACAGGTAACATACAAGTACAGGTAACATACAAGTACAGGTACAGGTAACATACAAGTACAGGTAACATACAAGTACAGGTAACATACAAGTACAGGTACATACAGTACAGGTAACATACAAGTACAGGTAACATACAAGTACAGGTAACATACAAGTACAGGTAACATACAACAGGTACAGGGTAACAACATACAAGTACAGGTAACATACAAGTACAGGTAACATACAAGTACAGGTAACATACAACAGGTAACATACAAGTACAGGTAACATACAAGTACAGGTAACATACAAGTACAGGTAACATACAAGTACAGGTAACATACAAGTACAGGTAACATACAAGTACAGGTAACATACAAGTACAGGTAACATACAAGTACAGGTAACATACAAGTACAGGTAACATACAAGTACAGTAACATACAAGTACAGGTAACATACAAGTACAGGTAACAGTACAGGTAACATACAAGTACAGGTAACATACAAGTACAGGTAACATACAAGTACAGGTAACATACAAGTACAGGTAAGGTACAGGTAACATACAAGTACAGGTAACATACAAGTACAGGTAACATACAAGTACAGGTAACATACAAGTACAGGTAACATACAAGTACAGGTATACAAGTACAGGTAACATACAAGTACAGGTAACATACAAGTACAGGTAACATACAAGTACAGGTAACATACAAGTACAGGTAACATACAAGTACAGGTAACATACAAGTACAGGTACAGGTAACATACAAGTACAGGTAACATACAAGTACAGGTAACATACAAGTACAGGTAACATACAAGTACAGGTACAGGGTAACATACAAGTACAGGTAACATACAAGTACAGGTAACATACAAGTACAGGTAACATACAAGTACAACATACAAGGTACAGGTAACATACAAGTACAGGTAACATACAAGTACAGGTAACATACAAGTACAGGTAACATACAAGTACAGGTAACATACAAGTACAGGTAACATACAAGTACAGGTAACATACAAGTACAGGTAACATACAAGTACAGGTAACATACAAGTACAGGTAACATACAAGTACAGGTAACATACAAGTACAGGTACAAGTACAGGTAACATACAAGTACAGGTAACATACAAGTACAGGTAACATACAAGTACACATACAAGTACAGGTAACATACAAGTACAGGTAACATACTGCAGGTACAGGTAACAGGTAACATACAAGTACAGGTAACATACAAGTACAGGTAACATACTGCAGGTACAGGTAACATACAAACATACAGTACAGGTAACATACAAGTTACAGGTAACATACAAGTACAGGTAACATACAAGTACAGGTAACATACAAGTACAGGTAACATACAAGTACAGGTAACATAAGTACAGGTAGTACAGGTAACATACAAGTACAGGTAACATACAAGTACAGGTAACATACAAGTACAGGTAACATACAAGTACAGTACAAGTACAGGTAACATACAAGTACAGGTAACATACAAGTACAGGTAACATACAAGTACAGGTAACATACAAGTACAGGTAACATACAAGTACAGGTAACATACAAGTACAGGTAACATACAAGTACAGGTAACATACAAGTACAGGTAACATACAAGTACAGGTAACATACAAGTACAGGTAACATACAAGTACAGGTAACATACAAGTACAGGTAACATACAAGTACAGGTAACATACAAGTACAGGTAACATACAAGTACAGGTAACATACAAGTACAGGTAACATACAAGTACAGGTAACATACAAGTACAGGTAACATACAGGTAACATACAAGTACAGGTAACATACAAGTACAGGTAACATACAAGTACAGGTAACATACAAGTACAGGTAACATACAAGTACAGGTAACATACAAGTACAGGTAACATACAAGTACAGGTAACATACAAGTACAGGTAACATACAAGTACAGGTAACATACAAGTACAACATACAAGTACAGGTAACATACAAGTACAGGTAACATACAGGTACAGGTAACATACAAGTACAGGTAACATACTGCAAGTACAGGTAACATATACAAGTACAGGTAACATACAAGTACAGGTAACATACAACAGGTAACATACAAGTACAGGTAACATACAAGTACAGGTAACATACAAGTACAGGTAACATACAAGTACAGGTAACATACAAGTAACATACAAGTACAGGTAACATACAAGTACAGGTAACATACAAGTACAGGTAACATACAAGTACAGGTAACATACAAGTACAGGTAACATACAAGTACAGGTAACATACAAGTACAGGTAACATACAAGTACAGGTAACATACAAGTACAGGCAAACATACAGGTACAGTACAGGTAACATACAAGTACAGGTAACATACAAGTACAGGTAACATACAAGTACAGGTAACATACAAGTACAGGTAACATACTACAGGTACAGGTAACATACAAGTACAGGCAACATACTGCAGGTACAGGTAACATACAAGTACAGGTAACATACAAGTACAGGTAACATACAAGTACAGGTAACATACACATACAGGTATACAGGTAACATACAAGTACAGGTAACATACAAGTACAGGTAACATACAAGTACAGGTAACATACAAGTACAGGTAACATACAAGTACAGGTAACATACAAGTACAGGTAACATACAAGTACAGGTAACATACAAGTACAGGTAACATACAAGTACAGGTAACATACTGCAGGTACAGGTAACATACAAGTACAGGTAACATACAAGTACAGGTAACATACAAGTACAGGTAACATACAAGTACAGGTAACATACAACATACAAGTACAGGTAACAGGTAACATACAAGTACAGGTAACATACAAGTACAGGTAACATACAAGTACAGGTAATACAAGTACACAAGTACAGGTAACATACAAGTACAGGTAACATACAAGTACAGGTAACATACAAGTACAGGTAACATACAAGTACAGGTACAGGTAACATACAAGTACAGGTAACATACAAGTACAGGTAACATACAAGTACAGGTAACATACAAGTACAGGTAACATACAAGTACAGGTAACATACAAGTACAGGTAACATACAAGTACAGGTAACATACAAGTACAGGTAACATACAAGTACTAGGTAACATACACAGTACAAGTACAGGTAACATACAGTACAGGTAACATACAAGTACAGGTAACATACAAGTACAGGTAACACAAGTAAACATACAAGTACAGGTACAGGTAACATACAAGTACAGGTAACATACAAGTACAGGTAACATACAAGTACAGGTAACATACACAGGTAACATACACACAGGTAACATACAAGTACAGGTAACATACAAGTACAGGTAACATAGGTACAGGTAACATACAAGTACAGGTAACATACAAGTACAGGTAACATATACACAGTACAGGTAACATACAAGTACAGGTAACATACAAGTACAGGTAACATACAAGTACAGGTAACATACAAGTACAGGTAACATACATACAGGCAACATACAGGGTAACATACAAGTACAGGTAACATACAAGTACAGGTAACATACAAGTACAGGTAACATACAAGTACAGGTAACATACAAGTACAGGTAACATACAAGTACAGGCAACATACAAGTACAGGTAACATACAAGTAACATACAAGTACAGGTAACATACAAGTACAGGTACATACAAGTACAGGTAACACAAGTACAGGTAACATACAAGGTACAACATACAAGTACAGGTAACATACAAGTACAGGTAACATAAGTACAGGTAACATACAAGTACAGGCAACATACAAGTACAGGTAACATACAAGTACAGGTAACATACAAGTACAGGTAACATACAAGTACAGGTAACATACAAGTACAGGTAACATACAAGTACAGGTAACATACAAGTACAGGTAACATACAGTACAGGTAACATACAAGTACAGGCAACATACAAGTACAGGCAACATACTTGTAAGTACAGGGTAACATACAAGTAAGGCAACATACTGCAGGTACAGGTAACATACAAGTACAGGTAACATACAAGTACAGGCAACATACAAGTACAGGTAACATACAAGTACAGGTAACATACAAGTACAGGTACAGGTAACATACAAGTACAGGTACAAGTACAGGTAACATACAAGTACAGGTAACATACAAGTACAGGTAACATACAAGTACAGGTAACATACAAGTACAGGTAACATACAAGTACAAGTACAAGTAAGGCAACATACAAGTACAGGTAACATACAAGTACAGGTAACATACAAGTACAGGTAACATACAAGTACAGGTAACATACAAGTACAGGTAACATACAAGTACAGGTAACATACAAGTACAGGTAACATACAAGTACAGGTAACATACTGCAGGTACAGGTAACATACAAGTACAGGTAACATACAAGTACAGGTAACATACAAGTACAGGTAACATACAAGTACAGGCAACATACAAGTACAGGTAACATACAAGTACAGGTAACATACAAGTACAGGTAACATACAAGTACAGGTAACATACAAGTACAGGCAACATACTGCAGGTACAGGTAACATACAAGTACAGGTAACATACAAGTACAGGTAACATACAAGTACAGGTAACATACAAGTACAGGTAACATACAAGTACAGGTAACATACAAGTACAGGTAACATACAAGTACAGGTAACATACAAGTACAGGCAACATGCAGGTAACATACAGGTAACATACAGGCAACATGCAGGTAACATACAGGTAACATACAGGCAACATGCAGGTAACATACAGGTACAGGTAACATACAAGTACAGAGTCAGGCAACATGCAGGTAACATACAGGTAACATACAGGCAACATGCAGGTAACATACAGGTAACATACAGGCAACATGCAGGTAACATATAGGTAACATAAAAGCAACATATAAGTAACATACAGGCAAGATACAGGTAACATACAGGTAGCATACAGGTAACATACAGGTAACATACAGACAACATGCAGGTAACATACAGGTAACATACAGGTAACATAAAAGCAACATATAAGTAACATACAGGCAAGATACAGGTAACATACAGGTAGCATACAGGTAACATACAGGTAACATACAGACAACATACAGGCAACATGCAGGTAACATACAGGTAACATACAGGTAACATAAAAGCAACATATAAGTAACATACAGGCAAGATACAGGTAACATACAGGTAGCATACAGGTAACATACAGGTAACATAAAAGCAACATATAAGTAACATACAGGCAAGATACAGGTAACATACAGGTAACATACAGACAACATACAGGTAACATACAGTAACATACAGGCAACATGCAGGTAACATACAGGTAACATACAGGTAACATACAGGTAGCATACAGGTAACATACAGGTAACATACAGGTAACATACAGACAACATACAGGTAACATACAGGCAACATGCAGGTAACATACAGGTAACATACAGACAACATACAGGTAACATACAGGTAACATACAGGCAACATACAGGCAACATGCAGGTAACATACAGGTAACATACAGGTAACATACAGGCAACATGCAGGTAACATACAGGTAGCATACAGGTAGCATACAGGTAACATACAGGTAGCATACAGGTAACATACAGGTAACATACAGACAACATACAGGTAACATACAGGTAGCATACAGGTAACATACAGGTAACATACAGGTAACATACAGGCAACATGCAGGTAACATACAGGTAGCATACAGGTAACATACAGACAACATACAGGTAACATACAGGTAACATACAGGCAACATGCAGGTAACATACAGACAACATACAGGTAACATACAGGTAACATACAGGCAACATGCAGGTAACATACAGGTAGCATACAGGTAACATACAGGTAACATACAGGCAACATACAGGCGACATACAGGTAACATACAGGTAACATACAGGTAACATACAGGTAACATACAGGTAACATACAGGCAACATGCAGGTAACATACAGGTAGCATACAGGTAACATACAGGTAACATACAGGCAACATACAGGCGACATACAGGTAACATACAGGTAACATACAGGTAACATACAGACAACATACAGGTAACATACAGGTAACATACAGGCAACATGCAGGTAACATACAGGTAGCATACAGGTAACATACAGGTAACATACAGTTTAATAGTGACAAACCTTTTTAATATTCCTTTCATCAATAAAAACATTCAAATGGGAAATCGGCACTTGCTTCCCAGAAACGTGTTGACTTATTTCTTTCATCTGAAAATAAAAGGCAAATTAAATGATTTCAGAAAACAAGACACACATTACGACCATCATTATGACCACCATTACGACCACCATTATGACCACCATTACGACCACCATTATGACCACCATTACGACCACCAATACAACCACCATTATGACCTCCATTACGACCACCATTATGACCATTGTCGTAAGCATTAGAGTTGTTTTCGTATGAGTGGGAAACTTACTGTACGCGGAGTTACGGTACGGCCAAGGCACAGTGCACAAAATCTTTTCTCAACCAATCAGAATGCTTGGATACTGCACGATGATGGCGCGATACAGTCACCGCAGGTATGGCACATTCGAACCGTACCATAACTACTTCCCACTCATACAAAAATGACTCTAATTATTCACATCATGTAAGTAAGACATTGGGAGACACTATATCGCACAGAGTTGATGTAATATAAACACAATAGACAGTGAACAATATAATACAAGTTACAGGTTTCATGAAGATATTACATCAACTGAGTGCTGTATACATGTAGTTTTTACATATTCTGCATGTAAAATCAAATCAATTTGTGTTTACTTTTTCCAGTGCATCTCCAGCAGTTACTAAAGCCACTAGAACACAAGTGTCATCATCTGATGTGCCAAACTTATGAAAAGAATCTGTAATCTGAAAACAAAAAAACACATCGACTTTAAATTTGTAAACCATTTCTGTGAGACTGTATGTACCCTGTATGTACTCTGTATGTACTCTGTATGTACCCTGTATGTACTCTGTATGAACCCTGTATGTACCCTGTATGTACCCTGTATGTACCCTGTATGTACCCTGTATGTACCCTGTATGTACTCTGTATGAACCCTGTATGTACCTGTATGTACCCTGTATGAACCCTGTATGTACCATGTATGTACTCTGTATGTACCCTGTATGTACCCTGTATGTACCCTGTATGTACTCTGTACTCTGTATGAACCCTGTATGTACCTGTATGTACCCTGTATGAACCCTGTATGTACCTGTATGTACCCTGTATGAACCCTGTATGTACCCTGTATGTACCCTGTATGTACCCTGTATGTACCTGTATGTACCATGTATGTACTCTGTATGAACCCTGTATGTACCTTGTATGTACCCTGTATGTACCCTGTATGTACCCTGTATGTACCTGTATGTACTCTGTATGTACTCTGTATGTACGCTGTATGTACCCTGTATGTACCCTGTATGTTTCCTGTATGTACGCTGTATGTACTCTGTATGTACGCTGTATGTACGCTGTATGTACGCTGTATGTACCCTGTATGTACCCTGTATGTACCCTGTATGTACCCTGTATGTACCCTGTATGTACCCTGTATGTACCCTGTATGTACCCTGTATGTACCCTGTATGTACCCTGTATGTACTCTGTATGTACCCTGTATGTACCCTGTATGTACCCTGTATGTACCCTGTATGTACCCTGTATGTACCCTGTATGTACCCTGTATGTACCTGTATGTACTCTGTATGTACCTGTATGAACCTTGTATGTACCCTGTATGTACTCTGTATGTACTCTGTATGTACCCTGTATGTACTCTGTATGTACCCTGTATGTACCCTGTATGTACCCTGTATGTACCCTGTATGTACGCTGTATGTACTCTGTATGTACCCTGTATGTACCCTGTATGTACTCTGTATGTACCCTGTATGTACCCTGTATGTACCCTGTATGTACTCTGTATGTACCCTGTATGTACCCTGTATGTACGCTGTATGTACCCTGTATGTTCCCTGTATGTACCCTGTATGTACTCTGTATGTACCCTGTATGTACTCTGTATGAACCCTGTATGTACCCTGTATGTACCCTGTATGTACTCTGTATGTACCCTGTATGTACCCTGTATGTACCTGTATGTACCCTGTATGTACCCTGTATGTACCCTGTATGTACCCTGTATGTACCCTGTATGTACCCTGTATGTACCCTGTATGTACTCTGTATGTACTCTGTATGTACCATGTATGTACTCTGTATGTACCCTGTATGTACCCTGTATGTACTCTGTATGTACTCTGTATGTACCCTGTATGTACCCTGTATGTACCCTGTATGTACTCTGTATGTACCCTGTATGTACCCTGTATGTACTCTGTATGTACCCTGTATGTACCCTGTATGTACCCTGTATGTACCCTGTATGTACCCTGTATGTACCCTGTATGTACCCTGTATGTACTCTGTATGAACCCTGTATGTACCCTGTATGTACCCTGTATGTACCCTGTATGTACCCTGTATGTACGCTGTATGTACTCTGTATGTACCCTGTATGTACTCTGTATGTACGCTGTATGTACTCTGTATGAACCCTGTATGTACCCTGTATGTACCCTGTATGTACTCTGTATGTACGCTGTATGTACCCTGTATGTACCCTGTATGTACTCTGTATGAACCCTGTATGTACTCTGTATGTACTCTGTATGTACCATGTATGTACTCTGTATGAACCCTGTATGTACCCTGTATGTACTCTGTATGTACTCTGTATGTACCCTGTATGTACCCTGTATGTACCCTGTATGTACCCTGTATGTACCCTGTATGTACGCTGTATGTACCCTGTATGTACCCTGTATGTACTCTGTATGTACTCTGTATGTACTCTGTATGTACCCTGTATGTACCCTGTATGTACCCTGTATGTACCTTGTATGTACATGTACCCTGTATGTACCCTGTATGTACCCTGTATGTTCCCTGTATGTACCCTGTATGTACCCTGTATGTACCCTGTATGTACCCTGTATGTACCCTGTATGTACCTTGTATGTACATGTACCCTGTATGTACCCTGTATGTACCCTGTATGTTCCCTGTATGTACCCTGTATGTACCTTGTATGTACCCTGTATGTACTCTGTATGTACCCTGTATGTACTCTGTATGTACTCTGTATGTACCCTGTATGTACCCTGTATGTACCCTGTATGTACCCTGTATGTACCCTGTATGTACTCTGTATGTACCCTGTATGTACCTTGTATGTACCCTGTATGTACCCTGTATGTACCTGTATGTACCTGTATGTACCTGTATGTACCATGTATGTACCTGTATGAACGCTGTTTGTACCCTGTATGTACCCTGTATGTACTCTGTATGTACCCTGTATGTACCCTGTATGTACCTGTATGTACCTGTATGTACCTGTATGTACCTGTATGTACCTGTATGTACCTGTATGTACCTGTATGTACCCTGTATGTACCCTGTATGTACTCTGTATGTACCCTGTATGTACCCTGTATGTACCCTGTATGTACTCTGTATGAACCCTGTATGTACCCTGTATGTACCCTGTATGTACCCTGTATGTACGCTGTATGTTCCCTGTATGTACTCTGTATGTACCCTGTATGTACTCTGTATGTACGCTGTATGTACCCTGTATGTACGCTGTATGTACTCTGTATGTACGCTGTATGTACCCTGTATGTACCCTGTATGTACCCTGTATGAACCCTGTATGTACCCTGTATGTACTCTGTATGTACGCTGTATGTACCCTGTATGTACCCTGTATGTACCTTGTATGTACCCTGTATGTACCCTGTATGTACCCTGTATGTACCTGTATGTACCTGTATGTACCTGTATGTACCCTGTATGTACCCTGTATGTACCCTGTATGTACCCTGTATGTACCCTGTATGTACCCTGTATGTACCTGTATGTACTCTGTATGTACCTGTATTACCTGTATGTACCTGTATGTACCCTGTATGTACCCTGTATGTACCCTGTATGTACCCTGTATGTACCTGTATGTACCTGTATGTACCCTGTATGTACGCTGTATGTACTCTGTATGTACGCTGTATGTACCCTGTATGTACCTGTATGTACTCTGTATGTACCTGTATGTACCTGTATGTACGCTGTATGTACCCTGTATGTACCCTGTATGTACCCTGTATGTACCTGTATGTACGCTGTATGTACGCTGTATGTACCCTGTATGTACCTGTATGTACCCTGTATGTACGCTGTATGTACTCTGTATGTACCTGTATGTACCTGTATGTACCCTGTATGTACCCTGTATGTACCCTGTATGTACTCTGTATGTACTCTGTATGTACCCTGTATGTACCCTGTATGTACCCTGTATGTACCTGTATGTACTCTGTATGTACCTGTATGTACCCTGTATGTACTCTGTATGTACCCTGTATGTACCCTGTATGTTCCCTGTATGTACCCTGTATGTACTCTGTATGTACCCTGTATGTACCTTGTATGTACCCTGTATGTACCCTGTATGAACGCTGTTTGTACCCTGTATGTACCCTGTATGTACCCTGTATGTACCCTGTATGTACCCTGTATGTACTCTGTATGTACCCTGTATGTACTCTGTATGTACCCTGTATGTACCCTGTATGTACCCTGTATGTACTCTGTATGTACCCTATGTACCCTGTATGTACCTTGTATGTACCCTGTATGTACCCTGTATGAACGCTGTTTGTACCCTGTATGTACCCTGTATGTACTCTGTATGAACCCTGTATGTACCTTGTATGTACCCTGTATGTACCCTGTATGAACCCTGTATGTACCCTGTATGTACCCTGTATGTACCCTGTATGTACTCTGTATGTACCCTGTATGTACCCTGTATGAACCCTGTATGTACCCTGTATGTTCCCTGTATGTACCCTGTATGTACCCTGTATGTACCCTGTATGTACCTTGTATGTACATGTACCCTGTATGTACCCTGTATGTACCCTGTATGTTCCCTGTATGTACGCTGTATGTACCCTGTATGTACCTGTATGTACCCTGTATGTACTCTGTATGTACTCTGTATGTACCCTGTATGTACCTGTATGTACCCTGTATGTACTCTGTATGTACCCTGTATGTACTCTGTATGTACTCTGTATGTACCCTGTATGTACCTGTATGTACCCTGTATGTACTCTGTATGTACCCTGTATGTACTCTGTATGTACGCTGTATGTACCCTGTATGTACGCTGTATGTACTCTGTATGTACGCTGTATGTACCCTGTATGTACTCTGTATGTACCCTGTATGTACTCTGTATGTACTCTGTATGTACCCTGTATGTACCTGTATGTACCCTGTATGTACTCTGTATGTACCCTGTATGTACTCTGTATGTACGCTGTATGTACCCTGTATGTACTCTGTATGTACCCTGTATGTACTCTGTATGTACTCTGTATGTACCCTGTATGTACCCTGTATGTACCCTGTATGTACCCTGTATGTACCTTGTATGTACATGTACCCTGTATGTACCCTGTATGTACCCTGTATGTTCCCTGTATGTACCCTGTATGTACGCTGTATGTACCCTGTATGTACCCTGTATGTACCCTGTATGTACCCTGTATGTACCCTGTATGTACGCTGTATGTACCCTGTATGTACTCTGTATGTACCCTGTATGTACCCTGTATGTACTCTGTATGTACCCTGTATGTACTCTGTATGTACGCTGTATGTACCCTGTATGTACTCTGTATGTACCCTGTATGTACCCTGTATGTTCCCTGTATGTACGCTGTATGTACTCTATGTAGCTGCGTTGTTACTTACACTGTTACTTGGTGAGAGATTAAATATGATTTCAGAATGGATAGTTTTGGTTTTAGTTTTGTTTAGTTTGAGCAAATGAAGAGACTTGTGAGCAGCCACAACTACTTGAAATGGATCTGCTATCTAATGAAAGAAAAATGCATAATTAATAATGGTAGCAGACAACATACAGTACGTGAACCAGCAGAGATTGGTGAACACCTGTCATGATCTTGTCAAGATGTCAATGTGCGGGCAGTGTCAAACATTCAAGATGATTCCCTGTTCTGTGCATGATATTAGAAATAATTTGCCATTGTTCAGGATTGATACATTCATAAACTGATTGACATTATCACACTAAACGAAATGTTACTTTCATAACCTTTTACAGAACTTCCCCATTCTCAATAGGAAAAGTGCCAATCCAGTCTGAAATGTTTTCTATAACTAGTAAGTTAGGCCTAGTTCAAACACTGTACATTCCAAGAGCCATTCTTAATTACTTCAAAAGAAGCCGTCTCATTATCTATTGTTTGAAATGAGAATGGCACATGATTAGCACGACGTCTGAACTAGGCCTTAAACCACTAACAAAATAATAGTAACACAACACATGGATGACTAATGCTGCACACAAGGAGCATCTCATCTACATAAATCATGCATTCTAAATGAAGTCAATGTCTTCTATACTTTGTATCGTTGTAATTTTGTGTTATTTGCAATTTGCATATTTGGAAAATCTTTGATATCTCTGCAACAAAAAGAGATATCAACAAACTGTAAACGCCATTCTGACTTTCTTAAACGACACTTTCATTGTAATAATAATAATAATAATAATAATAATAGTATTAGCTTTAAATCTTGAAGGATATTTTTTCGTTGCATATATGCACTTTAATTAAATGACGTGTCGTGTGTCCCCCGGACCATTCTTTTTTGGCACCCACCTCTAAATCTTTTCAGCATGCCCCCACAAACATCTGTGCCAAGTTTGGTGCTCGAAAGTACACGATGTCTTCACTATTTTTGCTGCTAACAGACCTGTGACTACGACTGTGATACTTAGCCATAAACCACGTCAAGTGTATTATTATTACTACATTGTACTGCCTGTGCTCACACTTCATGGTTTGATTTACATGTTCCCTTCAATCAAAGTTAATTATTGGCATTGATGTATAGTAGGCTTTAATGGAGTACCAGGTCTGGGAACCAAGCTGGATTATACATTACCCTGCAACTATGTGTATATATGACATAGAGAGCCACTGCAAGAGCTTGATATAGTGGCGCCGGGGTATTCTATGTGTATATATGACTTCTAAAACTCATTAATAATTCATGGACAGTTGGTCCAATCAGGGTTGTCCAATCGGTCACATGCAAGGATCTTTATAGCCCGATAAAACACTGATGAATAAAACATCAGTGTCTATATCACTTATAAAGACACTGATGTTTTATTCATCAGTTCTATATCAGTGATAATGACTGATTGCCTGTAACATAGGTCATGCAAAGGTCTCATTTACTCGTATCATTGACCTTTGCATAGCACCGACAGCAAGTTCCGAATATCCTTACGGCTTCCTACTTACGAATTACAAAACCTCTTTCCAATGTGGGATGAGTTGAGGTGTATCCTGCGCATGATCAGTGATGTCACAAGTACCTTTACAAGAAAGTTTTGTAATTTTCTTGTATTATTTGCTTAGAATTCGTGTAATACTGTTATAAATCAAGGTAAATTGGGATGGAGTTTTAGAAGTCGTTTATAGAACTCGAGCCCATGTTTTATCGGCCATAAAGATCCTCGCCTACAGTTCGGATCTTTATATGCCGATAAAACACGGTCTCTCGTTCTATATAAACTTCACTTACTGAAGTTATAACCACTCGAAATGTGTTCATAATATCAGAATTAAAAATGTTCTGCAATATACATTGTTGTTTATATTTTAATCCTAGGGAAACAGTTTCTTAGTGAAATTTATTGAATCAAGGCACAGTGTAAACTCCTTTTTGTAGCGTGGTCAACTTGTGTGGTCTGCAATCTACTTAACCATAAGATTGCTAATTAGCATATCATAACATTATCAGTTCTGCGAAGCAGCGAGGACATGCCGGTACATTTATTTGTTGGTCTTCAGGAATCTGATTATTATTATTATCTGATGATTAAATCTAAAAACTCTCCATCTGCAATGCATCATCTCACTCTCTCTCTCGTCGATATTACCGCCCCTGACAAACAAAATCTCTTGCTTTCCTGTGCAAAATATGGGAGTATCTGCGTTGAACGTAATATCCTGGGCATAGTGACACTTAGGGGCTGGTAAATGGACAGTCTGCCCTTCCAACAGTAATAGCATGTCGTGCCAGGCCAGTACTTGTGGAGACCAGTGAAAATCATTGAGAAATATCACTTCATCCGATTCCGCTCCAACCCAGGCAAAGCTGCTAGTGGCAGGATTAGTGAACGTTTTGTAGATGGTGTTCAGCGGGTTTAATAGAAATGTCTTTCCACAGTTGGCAGGGCCAGTCACCATGATAATTCTATATTTTCTTCTACCCTTTACAAGCAATTCCTTCACTGCGCTAGCGAAGCTGCTATGAGTTATTCCATTGTTCGTGAGAACTGCTTGGGCCATAGCAAGCCACTGACGGTGGCAGTGGTTTGCACACTCTCCCTCCAGCAATTTATCTAGCAACTGCAAACGCGTGAGTCGCTGTCTTTGCAGTTTTGCTTCTGCCTCCTCCATATCCCAGCCTACATTTATCGCCTCTGCTACTACTTTAGGGTCTCTGTTAGCAATAAACTGTGCCAAGTCATCCTTTCCCGCTTTTTTTCCATTGACTGGCAAAAACAAGCAATTCTAGGCGTGTCTTTATTCCTTCCTTTACGATAAGTTGCGACACATCGAAAATGCTTAGCCGCTTTTGCTTGTTGCTTTTGGAAGACGACTTTTTTCTGCTTGGTTTGCCGGTCTTGTTTCTGCTTAGGTCTGGATGGGCAGAAGATTGCACAAATGATACATCTTCCTTGGTTACATATTGCCAGGCACTGTAATAGTTGACATGGACGTTGGAAAAATTCACCTTTACGCCATGCTTGTTTGCTAGTCGTTTATAGACCAACAACCATCTTCGAGCTTGGCTTAGTTTTACAGCCATGTGATAGTGGAAACCACTGGTCTGCTGGTGTGGTTCCTTACTGCACACACAGTGCAGAATTAGCTGGGAGTTCCCACTGGTGTGCACAAAAGATTCCACAACAAACTTTGCAAACTCCTCTCGAGTGGCTACAACAGCTGCGTCCGCTTGACTGTACGTTATGAGATACACAGTTCTAACTTGCCGAGCATTCAAATTTTGTGCACTTCTGTTAGGAACTGGGGATACTACTTGTACCTCCTCTGTTGCGACGGGACTAATTTCATCTTGACCTGAGTTGTTACTCACACTTTCTAACAATTCTGGACGTTCATTAGACATTTTTCTTTCACTTTCAATGAGCAATGTAATATTTACTCTTGCTGAAGTTGATGGTTATGTTGCGGTTGACGTTTGTACAATGACATGAGTTTAAAAAATTGATTCCAGTAAAGATAAATAATGATTAGACATTTGACATGGTCTGTTGACCTTCAATTGTAACGAGTTTTTGTTTGCTTCTGTCTGTCATTTCTCACAAAATAAACGGTCGGTAGTCTACAAATTGTTAGATTATAGTATACGGTTATATTATTACTCGGGCCCTTCCGAAGGAAGCCCGAGTTATAAAATGGGCCTTCTTTTTATTATTATTTTTTTCATGGCCACAAAATGAAGAAAGAATGCGAAGTATTTGATCGTATCGAGTTTCAAGATTACTCAGCAGATAAGGGAAAACAAACGACACACAGGACTTGAGTAGATTTGAATCTTAGTTTTGAAAGCAGCTGTAGATCTTCAAGCTATTGAAGGTCAGGATTCTAGTTCATCGTTCAACGACTAGAAGTGGTAGAAGGACTAGAAGCTTGTGCTGGATCGAAAGAGAAGAAATCATCTTGTGTAGTGAGAGAAATGACGCAAGCCATCCAAACGCATACACGTACTACATACCAGATACGCATACTCTAAATCTTCCCGTCGAGCGTTTTCGAAAGGGCTGTTCTACGACGTCATTCCACGAACTCGAACTCATCAAAAAATGAACTGAAAAGCAAATGAAATGAACTCAAAAACTATCATGACCTCGCTATGTCATGTTTGTTATTAGGCGACATTGGACCCCAGAGTAGGCCTTTGTTGCTAATTGTAATAGTACGTGTACAGTTCTATCCTTGAGTATTTATAATTGAACTCACGACCAGCGATGTAACTACATCTATTACGGAAAGCTATATGTACAGAAGTCATGCAAACAGTCGAGCCAGTCGAGTTATTTTCAGTAACTCATGATGGATGTTTATTTTATTCCACGCTTGAAAAATTCAGAAGGAAAAGGAATCGTAAAAATCGTACTTCAAAACTACATCAAAGCAAAGGCGAGCAAGGTCAATATTCGAAAATCGAGATCATACAAAAGTAGTTGTAGCCTATTTATATACTTGCACAATAGCGAAGCGGCAAATATACAATCGAAGTCAAAACTTCCTTAGATTTTAGGGATCTGTTACAGAAGAAGACGCTCAATGAGAGTATAGTCGGGCATTATGACAATGACAGTTGCGTGACGAGGGAGACTATTTGTGTCGGTGAACATCGATAAAGATCTCCGACTCTTCGAGGTACGTCTGTGGTACAGTTGTACGTCTTTAAACGTACTTGAGGTCACTTGAGGTTGCATATTCGTGGTCGCCAAAAACGGATCGAATAGTTTCCGAATGCCTATCGAACTAAATCCGAAAGTATGATTCGCTCAAACGAGTTAAATAGTTTCCGAGCATATATCGAACTCAACTGGACGTTCCAAGTACATTTACGTGCTAGGAACGTACGAATCGGATATCTTTATCTATGCTCACCGACACATATACATTAAACATAGTCTCCCTCGTCACACAACTGTCAGTCATTGTCAGGTCCCTCGTCACACAACTGGACATTGTCCTTGTCATAATGCCCCGAGTGTACGCTCATTGAGCGTCTTGTTTAATTTACTCTAAGGTTTATTTTTGTTTCCAAACAAACTGAAACACTTAGGACACGACTCTCTTTATATGAAAACCCATGCATTGTGATACATACATGAACACCCACAACAATTTTTTCTAAGTGTATCATGGAAGCCTCTGCGCATGCCCACATTCTCTCCCAGGGACTCAGACAGCGCTCGACAAAAAACCACGAACACCTTGCTCTACAATGACTCCCTTCCCCCGACTCAAAGTTGGTTCGCTAGCTGCTAGCTGTACTGCTCTGGGCCCGGTTGTTCGAAAGGCGATTAGTGCTAATACTGGATTAGCGTCAATAGTTTTCTTAAGATTTAATCCTGGCTTAGCGCTAATCGCTTTTCGAACAACCGGGCCCTGGTCTTTTACAAACTATCCAACTTTGGTTAGGGGGAGAGGGGTGTTCGCGATAATTTTGTCACCCGCTGTAGCTTGATATCTACATGTAACTTAAGTTATAGTTATAATAACATGCTTATGATACATACATTAACTTGAAAATCTTGTAGTTGCAATCAGGTAACTTATATAAGCTTACTTAATTGTATATAATAATAATAATAATAAGCTTAATAACCTTTATTAACGTGTCAAATTACCTAGCTTACACAAGTGTAAACTAATTGAGGACACCTATCTACCTAAAAATCTACACCCATACCCAAACCCAAAGCCCCACCTAATTTCCCCAACCCCTCCCCCCTTATTTAAAATCTATCTGGCGTAAAATATTAAAATTTACATGTAAGCTTACATTATTGTACATACATGTACATGTAAGACTTTTACATTCCACTCACCATAGAAGGCTTAAGCAGAGCTACTTCAATTTTTCCACATATGACTTGTTTTCTGAGTTCAGTGGTGTTAGTTACCTCAGAGAATAGTGATAAAACTACACTTTGGTCGGTGGAATTCTCCAATCTACAAACATACGTACTTTGATCCGCCATGTTTAGCTACAGCGATGTGAGCGGTCAGCGTAATGCCTGACAAACGTTTATAACATGGGAGGGGAGGGAAGGAAAATGTTTGTTTTGAATTCTGTGCCGTGAGTAGCCTCCTAAAGCAGACGCGTGTCCAGGCTTCCGTTTTACTCTCGTCTGCTTTAGGAGGCTATTTT
Source organism: Actinostola sp. cb2023 (assembly GCA_033675265.1). NCBI lineage: Eukaryota > Metazoa > Cnidaria > Anthozoa > Actiniaria > Actinostolidae > Actinostola > Actinostola sp. cb2023. The sequence goes on along the minus strand of JAUJYZ010000873.1, from coordinate 70,297 downwards.
TCTCCCTCCTCCCTGTTTTTTTCCGGTTGTTTCTCTCCTCCCTGTTCCGTTCCTCTCCTCTCCGTGTGCCGTGGTCATACTGCCAACATTCAAAACAATGAATGTTGCAAATAAAGAATTTTCTGATAGGAACTCGTCTGGGTATAGTCCCACCCATTCCGCTACATGCTGTTGAACGGGAAGTGCTCATGACGTCATTACCCTACTCCTATTTTTTATTTTCATTTCAACCGGGCCACGTGACATAGACAAGCCGTACAATCACCGTGTGTGGTGCGTAGTGTTTCTGATCGATGATCATACTTGCAACAACTGTTCCAGACGGGTTGGTCTTGGCCAACTATGGTCTTGAGCGCATTCATTGGCTTTGTTTTCTTTGTGTGGGTCAATACTAGAATAATTTATACAGTATTAGTTCGGCACACGTGAGCAATATCTGTCGAACAGAGACGAAGCATATTAACTATGATTATACGGTTCTGTTATGTAGACTGTCCTGACTGCGCTATCAGACTGTGTCATAAAGTCTGCGAGGAAGCAACCCGTACTTTAGTATTCCTCCTCGATCTATTGAATCGAAAGACCGGAAGTCATTCACCGTCTTCTGCTGTCACCAAAAACCACCAACAAGCGTTGCATGTAACACCCTTAATATATGTGCCACACAGACCATGAAATTCAAACCCAAATCAACGAGTCACAATAGCTTTGCGACCATTTATGGAAGCCAAGAATGTTCATTTACATGACCCAAAGTGTTTTGCAATGCACACTTTTCGTTCCTATTGTCCTCTTAGCCAATCAGGAAGCAGGATAGGTCAGCCCGAGGTCAGCGGATGGTATTTTCACGTTCCATTGGTAAAGTGGCTTGTGAATGTGAGCGGATTCAAGTAAAACGCAGCTAAAAATCGTTAAAAGAAACCGAAAAACAACACATAGGAGCTTCGCTCTTGAACCCTGGAACACAAGTGAGAACGAGCTTGTTGGTCGGGTTTGTTATTTTGCTGGATTGTGGCTGCTAATGGCTGTAATTTGCTTGATGATAATGACATACATGTACATTGCTTGCGAAACACAAGTTCCAAAGGTTCACGAATAGGATCAAATCACGAGATGGTAAACGCTATAAACATTGCTTCAGCGAAACTGAATATGGACTTGTAAAAGAACGTAGCTTGGAAGTGTATGTAACTGGTCGCCATCCACTCCAATCAAACAACAGTCATCCACGTATCTGTACGTAGGCGGCAACAGCTTCCTTCATTGATTTCCAAGACCGCTTTATAAGGTTAAGCCATCGTAGAAGAAAGGTAAAGCAAAGTTATTTGCTTCGAAACCGAAAATTTCCTCCAGTTTATCAGAACGAAATTGAATCTTTCAAGCGAGACGAATGTAGAGGCGTAAAGATCATGCTAAAATAAGATGGCTAGCAGTCCTCTTCACAAAATTATGGGCACTGGTAAAGATAGTGACTCCAGTCATCGAGGGACTCTCACTCTTCCCAGAGGAAGAAAACTGTTGAAGATTTTGCGAAGAGCTTCTTTTAGTAATAAGAAAAAGAATTCAACTGAGAGTAGTCCAACAGCTAACCAAGAGGAAACACTACGCCGTCCTCGTAAAACCCAACAAGCTTTAAACCTTGAAGATCTAGAACGACTGCATAAAGAATTACGTAGTGCTGCTCGTTATTTTTGTCTTGTTATTGAACGTAAGAATATGGATATCATAATGGCTAAAATCCCAGATAATGCTGCTATTGTTTTAGATTCGGTTATAAGCATTGATGATGTATTGAGCTCTTGTGTTCGTCTACAGAAAGTTAACGCGGATTTGATGCCTTACCGCAAGGCCGTTCATAAGGGGATTGGAGATTTGATAAGATGGACTGATCAGTTACTTGTCAGAGGCAATGTCAAGGGTGACCTGAAGGAAGGACTTGAATATGTTGCATCTATTGAAAGAAGTATTCAGGATTTAATGGATGCTACTATTCCAAGGCTAAGAAAACTAGAACTACAAGAAGAAATAAGGAATTCTATATTCTTGTTTGAAGGGAGCAGTGAAAGTATTCTAGTTGGTGAAAGTGGAGATGAGCCGTGCGTGTGGAATAAAAGGGATTCTGGCATTAGTGAGGGTAGTGGAACTTGCGACATGCGAGATTCACCACCACCAAAGTCTCCTCACCCATTACGTGACTCGGGTAGAGGATCCTATAACTGTATTTTAGATCCACATAATAGTCACTCAGGCAATGGACTTTATCATTCCCATGATAAGTATCTCTCTCCACCAAGGAGAATTAGACATTTGACACTCTCTAGTAATGCTTCAAAGGACTCTGAGTTTTCAACATTAAGCAGTGAGGATTTCAGGTCCCCAATGGCATCACCAAGTGGTTCTCAAGAATTTGGAAGACCTGCTTTTCATTCTGCCTCAAGTTCACTTAATGGATCCTTCTACTCAGTGGATGAGATGGATGGATCAACAGATGTTATCCCTGCCACATTTGTTGGTGTCGTGGAAAATCATGATCCACCTGTACCATTACCAAGGAAGTCCTTCCAGGTATACATAGAATTGTTAGGAACCTATAGCAAACCTTCAGATGATGTTCTGAGACGTCCAACATCAGCTTTTGATGGGTATGAGGAAACCTTCAGGAAAAGTATATCTCACAGCAATAGTTCATCTGCATTACATTCCTTAAGCCATCGTGTACAACACAACCATTGCTATGACAAAGTTCAGAGCCATGCTGTTTCTTCTCCACACCTGCCAGTGGCATCACCAACAAGAGAAACTATCATTGACTGGAATCAAAACAGTAAAGCTAATGAAGCACCCAAGAAAAAGTTGCTGTCATTGGTTGAGGAAAGTGGTAGCCGTAAAGCCAGTAACGCTAGTGCAAGTTCCAGTAGTGTCAGCAGTTTAGATGAGGATGAAACAACACCAGCTTTAGACTGCCTGGATGTTTCAAGGTTCTTGGTGCATCGTGATGATGGTCAGGGCAGCATGTTGGTTGGTGGTGCCATTGATGCTTTGATTGTCCATGCAGCAGGCAGCAGCAAAACTGACATCATTTTCTATGAAGCATTTTTGACAACATATCGCACATTCATTTCACCAAAAGATTTGATCAACAAGCTTCTGTACAGAGAAAGAAGATTTCGCGAAAGAGGACACAAAAAAGCTAGCCAGAATTCATTTTTCTTGCTGTTGAGAGTTATTGATGAATTGAATGGCAAAGTGGAGAGAAGCATTTTGGAGCAGTTGATGAAGGAAGTGTACCGTCTTGTTTGTAATGGCGACCTTTATATTGGAAAGATTCTTAGAAACAAGATGCTCCCCAAAGTGTGACAACTATTACAACAGAGATCGCAGTCCTTCTTCACCGACTGCACCTCCACCAACCAGATCACCCTTCACCATTTTTGATTTTCCTTCTGGTGAACTTGCTCAACAGTTAACTCTGATTGATGCAAGCAACTTTTCAGCCATTGAAATTCCTGAGATTTTGGCTTGGGGCAAAGAGCAGAGTGAGAGCAATAGTCCCAACTTAGTTGTGTTTACTGACCATTTCAACAAAGTGTCCTATTGGTCAAGATCCTACATCCTGTCATTTGACAAACAGCCAGACAGAGATAAAGTGTACCTCAAGTTCTTAAAAATCATGAAGCATCTGCGACGATTCAATAACTTTAATTCCTTTCTGGCAATTTTGTCTGCAATGGATTGCTCTGCAGTGCGGCGCTTGGAGTGGCCAAAGCAATACTTGGATCAACTAGCTGAGTACACTGACTTAATTGACAGTTCATCATCATTTAGAGCCTACCGTAGTGCACTTTCTGAGGCAGTTCCACCATGCATTCCATATCTTGGACTGATATTACAAGATGTAACATTTGTGTGCCTGGGCAATGTTGATGAGCTTCCTGATGGCAAAGTAAACTTTATCAAGAGATGGCAACTCTTCAACATCCTGGATACCTTTAGAAGATTCAAACTCATGCAGTATGATTTTGAAGTAAACGAGGACATGCGTCAGTTCTTTGGTGGATTCAATAATTTCTTGAATGAAGATGATCTTTTTGAAAGGTCATTGAAACTGAAGCCCAGATCAGGCTAAATGAAGACTTAGCATATAGTAAGTTGTATATACATGTACATTGTACACTAACTGTTCTTATTATAAGAAGGTTAACATTTTAGAAATAATTGATCCTGTATAGTATCAATGTATATGCATGTATTTGTAAAAGGGTATGTTGTGGATACTGTGTGTTGAATGCTACATGTACATGTATTATTAAGGTACATGTACATGTATTATTAAGGTACATGTACATGTATTATTAAGGTACATGTACATGTATTATTAAGGTACATGTACATGTATTATTAAGGTACATGTAGCTGAAATATGTGTTGACACACAATTCATGATGCAATATTCACAAGGCAACTTCTCTTGAAACAGCTGCACATTTTGGAAGTGAAGTTTTTGTATTCAGTTGTTACATGTCTTGATCACCCTTATTTTTTATGATGAATATTTATTCTATGTACTTTGCTGTTATTTGATGATTTGCAGCTGTGAGTTCTAAGGGTTTTTACAATAAGCCAATCAGCTTCCAATATGTCTAGACAATCTAATGCTTTTGGGTGAGAATACATTAAAGGTGGTAACAGCTTTTACTGACGCACTGTAAAAGTGCTACTTGAAGAGCAAATTAAATTATGGCAAATGCCTCACGTGGCAAATTAGCATATCATGATTTAAATCCTCTGACAATAACTCAGTAATTATGCAAAGTTGCAACACTGAAAGTTGTGGAAGGGACTGCGACCGAGTGTAGAAATAATAATTTGATTAAGAAATGAAACTAAAACTAGTAAGTTTACCAAGTTTGAGAGTTTGGATAAATACTAACTGAATAGCAAGTTTTCAAAAAATCATAAAAATAAGAGAGAATGTCTGGTTTTGGGGGATGCCGTCTCTAAAGCCCATACATTCTCTCTAATTTCTGCAACTTTTAAATGCCTGTTATTTTGTTAGTATTCACCCAAACATGCTCAAACTCGGTAAACTTACTAATTTCAATGTTATCTTCATTTTGTAATTTATTACAATAATTTTTGCACTTGGTCCCAGTCCCTTCCGCAACTTCGGAATGGCTAATATTCACTTCATGTTGAAGTGATTTCCTGAATAAAGAAATAAGGGTGAACTGACTTGTTGAAAATTACGTTATACCATATTACAGTATTATACCTAATTGTATAAACGTTAGTTGAAAGGATCATGAATCCTTGAAGCTACAACATTGCAAGGTTGTCTGGGAAAACAGGAAACAAGCCACGTTGCATGCAGATAAAGCAATATTATTTGAGAATTACATTTCCCAGAATTCTGTTTGGTCATACATGTGTAGCTTTAATGAATGTCGGTCTACCTGACAACACTAAACTATGCAATTACATAACGGGCGATCTGAAACTTTTAAATTCACTTTAACCTCTCCCATATCTTGTTTGAAAACCTGGTGTGATTCCAAGCTTGATATGGAATGAATGAATTGCATATTAAACACTCGGTCTTTTCCACAATTTCTGCCATTTCAGATCGCCTGTTATTAAGGTTTGTTGAAATAGGTGTATAACATTAGAGTATGGTTATGCTTTGTGCAGTTTCTTTGTTAGATAATTAGCACCGATTGTCTTATTATTCTCATGAGGGAAAGAAAATTCCTAAAGCATTCTGGATAGTTGAGGTGAAATCATGCCATCAAATGCCTGTTCAATACTTTCAATGCACATCAGCCTGAGTCTTGTGTGTTGATTTTTCCTGTTTATTTTTTTGTGATAAAGTTGAACATTTAGTAATTCAATATTCTTTATATTTCCAAGAAAAATATTTTATTTCAAAACCAAACTAGAATAGCTGTGAAGTTCAGCTATGTGTCCCTGAGTGTGCATGTTGCTACCAATACATATCAAGACTTGTAACATTGCATAATCAATAAATTATTCGTTACATCAATCCAATAATACTCATTTATTGTTATCATCTTTTTGTGTTTTGATATTTTCCGAGTTGTCGACCATTGTGGATAATTATGATTAGTACCACACAAGTGAATAGTACTTTTTGCGCACTCTGATTGGCTACACCTTGGTTATTCGCCTCCAAGCAAAACAAGATGGTTTCACAAGCAGGTCTCTTTAATTCGTGAAAATGAATTTTATATATTCACTTGTGTGGTATACAGCTGTATACTAAAACAATTATTACCCTCAGTGTTGGTGAGTAGTGGTGGATATTTCCCTTGTGGTGCGGTACTCACCTCCACTTTAAGCAATAATTGTTAAATAATATTTATCCATGCGATAGTGTGGGCTGAAATGTAAGTTGTTTTACTCGGGCTTCCTGTGGAATGCTAGAGTTTAAAAATGCTGTTTCTTCGTCGTCGTTTTCCCGTCACAAATCAATCTCGTACCCAGAGCCGTACGTTGTTCGCCGCAGGCAGAATGTATCGCAGACTCTGTACCAGATTGGCTACAAATCGCCATCTGCACTCTAAGGCGCATGCGCACTATGCCGCTGAGAAAATGAAGGCTCAAATAATAACAACTTATAATAATAACAACTTTATTTGAGTGTCAAACTATATTCTAGTAGAGCACGAGTGCTCCACTAATCGGGGACACTTAGTAGTATAGGTCAGGCCACACACGCCGAGAACTTCCTGCCCTACTCTTAGTCGAACAGTGGTGTGGGTTCTTTTACGTTCCTCCGATGCAATGTAGTGGAGTGTGGAGAGACGGCACCGCCATTTTACGTTGTCATCCGAGCCACGCGAAGGTCTAACCATTTGTAGATGTAATTACAAAGGCAGCACCTTCTCCTCAATTATTTTAAGATCCTGGTACTCAACCAACTGAGCCAACCGGACTGTGGTCAAATACATTGCTTTATTTCATCAGCCAATCGATCTCTGGTTGGCACATTACAATGAATTCATCGCTATTAGTATAGTAATAAATGTTCATGACAAAAATAAGGTGATATGCCGCGCCCATTTACACCGACGGCACAGGCAGCGCAACCATTGCTTCTGCGGTCTTGCGGGAAGCGCACAGGGAGCCCAACAATACGTATTGCTCGCGCTCTACCACAGGAAATATATTTTTACTCGGGCCCTTCCGAAGGAAGCCCGAGTTATAAAATGGGCCTTTTTTTATTTATTTTTTGTTGTTGTTAGGCCACAGAATGAAAAAAGAATGCGAAGTATTTGATCACATCGGTACACACAATGCGAAGTATGTGACCGTCTCGAGTTTTTTTGGTAGGCATGCCGTTAAAAACCCATTAGCAGCTTCGTCGAGCTTCGCCAGATCATAGTCTGAATCGTCTGGATGTTATATTATTATGTCTCCAAAGCTAGAGAGCGAGGGTTTGATTTTCCAGTAGATTTTGTTTTGATAGCTAATCTCGCTTTGCTTGCTGCCTGACTCGTCACGCGCCGTGAAAAAACGTTTAAAAAGTATCCGACAGTAAAACGAAACACATTTCTCAGATATATAATGATGGATGTTTATTTTATTCCACGTTTGAAAAATTCAGAAGGAAAAGGAATCGTAAAAATCGTACTTCAAAACTTCATCAAAGCAAAGGCGAGCAAGGTCAATGTACGAAAATCGGGATATGGGATAATACAAACAAACCGAAATTTTTCATATCCTTCAGTCCGATTTTTTTAGTTTTTTTCTCTTCTGCGACAATTGTTTTGAAAATAAGCAGTGTTTGCATGATAAAATGTAGGTTTCTCCGTGTTCTTTTCAGTACGATTACAGTTGCATGATCCTTGTCTGAGTCATACATCTATTACGCGACCTATTTTAGAACCGCCGCGCAGCGCTATTTAAAGCAGAATTTCCACGATCAAAACAGGTCAGTGAACGGCAAAAATACAATCGAAATCAAAACGTCCTTAGATTTTAGGGATCTATTACAGAAGAAGACGCTCAATGAGCGTATAGTCGGGCATTATGACAATGACAGTTGCGTGACGAGGGAGACTATTTGTGTCGATGAGCATCGATAAAGATCTCCGAATCGTCGAGGTACGTCTGCAGTACGTACTTAAACGTACTCGAGGTTGCATATTCATGGTCGCCACAAACGGGTCGAATAGTTACCGAACGCCTATCGAACTAAATCCGAAAGTATGATTCGCTCAAACGGGTCAAATAGTTTCCGAGCGTATATCGAACTAAATCCGAAGTATTGTTCGCTCAGGGCAGATACTGAGAGTGGCACAGAGCAGGTCCAATAGGTTCAGATGCTCAATCCACTGAATCTTCAAAAAATACGAAGTTCGGGAATGAAGTTATTTGACCGACTTTCCTCTGCGAAAAAGAACAAACCAAAGAGGTTATCAGCACCATCTAAATATGAATATGCAAACTCAACTGGACTTCCCCACAACATATTGAATAACACATAAGGACGATTCGGATATTTTTATCTATGCTCACCCATACATAGTCTCCCTCGTCGCGCAACTGTCTTTGTCCTTGTCATAATGCCCGAGTGTACTCTCATTGAGCGTCTTGTTATTTCATAATTAGGTTCAGAATAATAAGTTGGGCTGCCTGTGTGACGGGTCTCATTTCAAATCGTGATATTTTATCTTGATATACCTGATTATATATTCAGATATTCATTAATTTCATTAAAAAATACGATTTATTGTGATAAAGACAACCTTTTTTCTAGCTATAAGTTATTTTAAGATTTAAGTAATCCAAGTACTGTACCAAGATTCAAGAAGATCTAGTCAGTCCTTGGATAATGTTCCACACGCAAAGCACAGACTTTATCAATGAGCAAAGAGGTTTATGTTGTGCATTAAATGAAAATCCAAAATATTATCTTCTGCGTTAAAACGTTGAACCTTTGTTTACACCCATTTCGTTATTCCCCCCGAAAAGGGTGAAAGGTGAGACCCTGAAGGATCGTGGGGGTTTCTATTTGCAGCAATACTCTTCATGAACGTCTTGTACTAAACAAGAACATTGCGGTGAAGCAAATTCAAGTGACATTCAAAAATGTCAGGGAATTTGGGTAGAAAGACTTGGTAAACCGTATCTCCCATGATTCTCTGGGGTCGCACCCTTGTGAGTCAAGGGTGACTAACTTATTGAATATTAGGTGTGTCACGATAACTGAAATGTAAATGTTTTATATATACGGCTGGTTTGGAGAATTTCGCTCGCAAACCCAGCCAACGTCTTGTGTGGTTACAAAGTACTAAGTGAAGCAAAGACCACACTGTCAGTGTTTAGAGCCTTCGTTCATCAAGTACAGCGAAACTATATTTGAGCATGCGCTTTAGCCGTTTTCCTGTCTGATAAACTGACTAGCTCAGTATGTGAAACTGATCCTCCCCTCCCCGGCACAGAGAGCATGCGCTGTAGTTTGCAAATGGGCTTGTACCACCTGCCACGTGACTTTTTAAATTTTCACCGAAGACAAACGAAAATACCATAACTTGAAAGAACATACTAAAATTTATAGTAAAAGTTGAAAATTTGAAAAGAATCAAGCAAATAAGAAAAAAGTTAACGGCTTTCAAAGTTTCCCGCTTTGATAAGGATTTGTATGGGTTTTCGCTTGGAACATACATTTCCAGACAAAAAAGGCAAAGTTTGAATGCCTGTAACTATTGCCCTATTTACGTATTTCCCTTCAAACTTTCCACGTTTACTAACTTTAGCATGCTCTTTCCAGTCTGCGGTGAAAATTTAAAAAGTCACGTGACAGGTGGTACAAGCCCATTGGCAATATGTGACGTGACTCAATCTCGTCCCCAGAGCCTGCGTTACTTTCGACCAGCGGCGAAGAAAGTAGGCTCTGGCATAATCCATTTTTGAGAACAGGACATTCTCGTACCCAGAGCTCCTCGGTCGTTCCCTCTCCCTTCGGTGGTAACATCCATTTCTAGGCCGATGCTGATTGGTCCAAATGTCCGCGCATGCGCGACTTCATTTCAAAATGTTCAATCGTGATTGATCAATCTTTATAAAATAATTTAGATATAACGTGCGCTCTGATTGGTCAAAAAACCGTTTTAGATGAGAGTATCTAAACACGCTACATCATGACCTTGAACGACCTTGAACGACCTTGAAGTGATGCAGTGGATTTGATCGACACCAAATATATATTTTCTGCTGTTAAACATGTTTTATTTAATTAAGTAAATATATATTCAACAAAAGCCATACAATTAGTTTTTCTTGTTTTCTCAAGTTCAAGTTCTATCTAGATGTGATTTTGCTGCTTTGAAACCGAAAATTTGCAAGAATTGAGTTCAAACGATGCTTCAAATATAAGCTTATAAGACTTACACCAAAAACTGGCGACGAATCGTCCACTTTTGTCCACAAATCACATTATAAACGAAGAGAACTAAATAATCTAACTGTTCAGTTTTCTCAATCACATACTAATCGTTCTTTGAGTTCTATAGCTACAAATATTTTCTCAAGTTAACGACTGAAAATACCAAGCAACGATAGCCGTATTGAACTTACTCACAAAACAGAGCGATTCTTGTAGCTACAAATTGACATGTGTTCGCCTGAAAATATCTCTAGTAAAATATGTCAAAGAGAAAAAATATTGTCAATTGTCTCAAAAACGTCCATCGTTTATACATTCTTGTCGAGAAAAACGCTGAAAAGATTCAAAATTACGACAAAAACTGTTGATATTTGGCTACCTGACTTCGTGCTCATTCATCTAGTTGTCAAATATTTCAAAAAGTTGGCGATTCGTCTTCATTAGCTCAGCTTTTCTTCGTTTTTCGTATTCACAGGATACACAAACTGATAAAGGAAGCCGTAAGAAGCATTCTTCTTTAATTTTCTGACAGAAAATAGCATTCTTGAACGTTTTTCCTGTCAAAACACTAAAACGGAACAGATAAAAGTTGTCGAGTCGCTTGCCAATTTTGATTTCTTTCGCGAGATTTGATTGGCTGGTGGGCGATTTCTGACGCTTTTCAGGAGAATTGCAAATTTGATCAGTAGAATCTCGCGTAAATAAAGGGTTTTTTCAAAAAGAAATCATTGTAGTTATTTTATAAAAGAAATATAAGACAGTTTTCCGTGTTATATACTCTGATCTAAACACTTGGGATGTTGGGAGAACACTTGAGAAGCTGGAAACCACTCCGCTACGCGTCGTGGTTTCCTACACTTCTCTCGTGTTCTCCCAACATATCCCGCGTGTTTAGATCAGAGTATATAACACGGAAAACTGTCTTATATTCCTTAAATAACGATGTTCTAACGGGCTCAGATGGACTTTCAAAATGGCGGACGGTCTGAATGGTGGTCATTGCTACTAATTTCTGCTAAGAAACTGCAATGACTTTACTGGTCACAAAGAAAAACACGTAAGTTTGGTTCTGTACTAGCTTGTTTTAGCTTTTTTTCTGTCGACAAGTGAATTAATTTACGCTATAAATTACCATTAATTTACGCTACAAATTACCATTAATTAACGCTATAAATTACCTCGTGAAACGACGGACTACGATACCGTACGCGTTGAGACAGAACAAAATCAGTTGGCTACGTTTTCTTTGCAGAAAAAAAAGGATCCATATAAAAGGTCGTGTTTTTGTGAATGTTAAACTGTACAGAACAAGATTGGTGGGATGTATCAGTTATACCCCGTGTAACATTTGCCCTATTTTTATCCCAAGGCAGACTGAAGTCTATTGATAAGAAATATTAATAGGCTCACTCAAATCACGCCCTTTTCAAATTGCCACTTCGGATCTTTCCCGAACATATTCCGAAATCCTGCATGTTCACATGCAGTTCCACGCGATCCCGCTTCCGTGACCATCCTTGACTCGCTCGCTGATATTAGCGCCCGCATTTACAATCATGATTGTCAGTGGACAATCGCATGATGTATGGCTGCTGCATGGAACGGCTGCGCACGCTACACAAACAACAGTCTGCCTCGACAGAAGAAAAGGTAAAACAAGTACAGCCGAACCAAACTTGTGTGTTTTTCTTTGTGACCTGTAAAATCATTGTAGTTTCGTGAGTATGACTATATACGCGCCTCGTGGCCTTCTATCTGCTGCTCGGAGCTCTAAATTCCATAAAGCACTCGCTTTTATTCTCTAACTCTTACTTAGCGGTTAAACTGCTTCTTCTATGTCAATGTCCATGCTGTAGTGAATGTGAAGCATAGCCAGCGCCCTTAGGCGATGTTGACCCATAGAAGCCCTCATATATGTGCTCATCTTACTAAGAACACTAACACTTCTTTCACACTCACAAGATGTAGAAGGGATGGTGGCAAAAATGTTAAAAATTGGACATAGACGTTCGGAAAAAAAGTCTCGTCGCAATTGAGCGTTTGCACGACAGTGCGCGGCATTTCTTCATACTTCGGAAATTGTCTCTGAAGACTCTTGTACCTCGGATGCGATTAATTCAGGAGCAGGCAGATCTCTCTTGTACGCCTCAACCACATGTTTCAGGGATTGTAGATGGTCTGCGCGCTCGCCTGCCACAGAGTACAGAAGGAACAAGGCAAAGAATCTTATTAGATGTAATAGACAAATCTACCAATCAGAAGAGGTGTTCCGATCGGTACCGTAATATGCGATTGTTTCGTTTGCTAGTAGGCACCAGTCGCATCGAACCGGCGCGGAGACAAAAAAAGAGCAGCCTGATCTCATGGGCCTGACGCACGCGTCTGACAAAAAAGGTATCGGTACAGTGCATGCGGTAAAATAATTTGATGTTTATAGGCTCGAACAAGAAACAGTTTTATTATTTCTATCATAATTTTCTCTCGAGGTAGAAAAGCCGGAGGGTGGGAGAGGAGGAAGGGGGGAGGGGGGGGGGGGGGGGGGGTTCGTTCGAACCTTCGAGCCACCCCTGGCGACGGGTCTGGGACTAGCTGTTAAACTAGTAGAGACTGATAAGACTAGCGGTTAAACTAGTAGAGACTGATAGGGACTAGCGGTTAAACTAGTAGAGACTGATAGGGACTAGCGGTTAAACTGGTAGAGACTGATAGGGACTAGCGGTTAAACTAGTAGAGACTGATAGGGACTAGCGGTTAAACTAGTAGAGACTGATAGGGACTAGCGGTTAAACTAGTAGAGACTGATAGGTACTATAGTGGTTAAACTAGTAGAGACTGATAGGGACTAGCGGTTAAACTAGTAGAGACTGATAGGGACTAGCAGATAAACTAGTAGAAACTGATAGGGACTAGCGGTTAAACTGGTAGAGACTGATAGGGACTAGCGGTTAAACTAGTAGAGACTGATAGGGACTAGCAGATAAACTAGTAGAGACTGATATAACTAGCGGTTAAACTAGTAGAGACTGATAGGGACTAGCGGTTAAACTAGTAGAGACTGATAGGGACTAGCAGATAAACTAGTAGAAACTGATAGGGACTAGCGGTTAAACTGGTAGAGACTGATAGGGACTAGCGGTTAAACTAGTAGAGACTGATAGGGACTAGTGGTTAAACTAGTAGAGACTGATAGGGACTAGCGGTTAAACTAGTAGAGACTGATAGGGACTAGCGGTTAAACTAGTAGAGACTGATAGGGACTAGCGGTTAAACTAGTAGAGATAAAAGTTATTGTATTGTATAAAAGTTATTGTAGGGACTAGCGGTTAAACTAGTAGAGACTGATAGGGACTAGCGGTTAAACTAGTAGAGACTGATAGGGACTAGCGGTTAAACTAGTAGAGACTGATAGGGACTAGCGGTTAAACTAGTAGAGACTGATAGGGACTAGTGGTTAAACTAGTAGAGACTGATAGGGACTAGTGGTTAAACTAGTAGAGACTGATAGGGACTAGCGGTTAAACTAGTAATACATTCTCATTGTTAGAATTGCCCACTCATTGTCTCAGCTGGCCAGGGTTAATTAAGTTATGGGAGGCGCGACTGTGCCTCCGGCCGTTTACTGATATATTGTTGGGGGCAAACAACACACAAAAGAAGTACTAAGGTGAACCAGAGTTTATTGAACCGATTTATTGTTAGCTTCTCCCAAAACTCAGAAAACCGGCAGGCCCGTAGCCAGGATTTTTTTTGTGGGGGGTGCTCCCCAGGTCAAAGTGGACCAAACTATCAAAATGCACTTAGGATAGCAGCAATTCATAGAGGGTCCTGAAAGGAGCCTACAAATCCCATTTCCCAGTCGATTTAAAAAAAATCCCAGTCCCATTGACATAAATTCAAGAAAATCCCAGTCCCAGGGGGGGTACTCAGGGGTATCAGTGACGGGGAGGTGCAAATGAGGCCAAACTTTTTAACCAAAAAGTAAATCAAGAACGGTAGGATATCATTTTTATAAACCCCAAAAAAAGTCCTTGTCAAAATCTTTATATCAAAAAAAGTCCACCAGAAAATTGCTAACCCCAAAAAAGTCCCAAGCCGCGAATTTCAAACCCAACAAAGGTCTTCGCACCTCCCCGTCACTGATACCCCTGAGTACCCCCCTGGGATCCCAGTATCGTGGACTCTTTTCTAGCGACCACTCTATTAGATAATTCATCAAACAATTTCCTGATCTCATACTTTATGGCAATTGTAAATGATTATTTCACTATGTTTGCATTTCTAAGGGTGCTTTTTGAAGACTTCCTTGCTTTGAAACGTATTAAAAACCGTTCTCTTGGTTGCTCTATTTGACCTGAATTTTCTTGTTGTGGTTGTATGTGCAGCTTCATCCTCGTCTCCTATCACAGCAAGGATAATATCGTTGCAGGGCCGTAGGAAATGGAGAATAACGGTGGTGGGGAACGCCAACCTTTTTGAAATCTAGAGCCGGCTCGAAAATGCTATTGCCAGCGTTCTCCAAGAGCTATTTGTGATTTACGTGTGATTACTTCCTACACTGTCCCGGCAAACCAATGCATATTGAAAAATGTATAAGGCTTATAATAATATGCTGTTTTGCAATGAATACGCTTTCCCATTCCCAAAGCGGTTTTGAAATTCCCAGTCCCATTAGCAAAATCCCAGTCCCAGTGGTACAATCCATTTTCCCAGTGTAAAAAATGGCCAATCCCAGTTCCCATTTAATCACAGGCAACCCAAGGTCAATACGTTTGTAAGGTCCGGAATGTATGGGGATTTCAGTAAAATATGCCGTATTTTATTTGGAAATATTTAATAAAAGTTTGTCAACTTTACCTGTGTTGTATCATTCTGTTGATTTTTGACTCTTGTGTGCAGTTTTGGGGGAATTTTAATAGGGATTTCTTTATTAACAAAATGACACAACAGGTAAAGTTGACAAACTTTTATTAAATATTTCCAAATAAAATACGGCATATTTTAAATCCCCATACATTCCCTTACAAACGTATTGGGTTGCCTGTGATCCAGCCTCCGTGGGTGTTTGGTGGCAAACAGATTTACCACCTCTTCTAAGTCAAATTCAACGTTATAATAGATGTGCATGGACAAGTTTGGCGCGCGGTTCTTTCACGGTGGAAATTAAAGAGAGTGCAGTCGGTTTTAGTTTGCCAGTGAATAGTGGTTGTTATCATTACTGCTATTTCCATTGTTTACTAATATCCTTCACTTATTAACGGACTGCACTGATTCTAACTGACTCTAAATAGTGGACCTTGACAGTACCCCCAAAATGTGGACCTTTGGGACCTGTGGGGGGGGGGGGGGTTGGTGCGAACGCACCCCGTGCACCCCCCATCATGGCTACGGGCCTGAATTAACCCCTCAAACCTTAATCCCCAAGCATTCATGGATCGACGGCAATGGCCCAGCTCCTCTAGTAGGATTTCCCTCCCGATAACACCAATGTTCTCTTTTAGGCTGTGCCGTGCTAGTCTTCGGCAGGGAGGCCTAGAAATCTGCCAAAACAAACAGCTAGTGGGTGCACGGGAGGGAAATATTCCCTAGCCAGGTTGGGCGAAGGACCCGTCCAGAGAAAGGACAGAACTTCTGTTCGACCTTGAAGGTGGTGGGCGTGAGAAAAGGGAACAGTAAAACATACACGGGCAGTGTCCTCATCCACTACAGTTGACTGATACATAAGTAGATGTAGCACACCGTGGTTTGTCGAGGCTAGTCAAGCCTTGAGCGGCAAGAAGCCAGTCCTGATCGTGAGGTTCCAGGAGGTGCGTTCTTTAAGGCCTTCTATATAGATCCCCTTGGCCACCTCAATCTCTTCTCTAGTGCCTACTAGTGTTGACAGGGCTTGTTGCAGGGAGGGGTGGTCGATCAAAAGGCCTGGACTGAGTAAGGATAACATTGAAATGAGTAGTCCGATAATCTCTCCTCTCCCAGTCCCAGGTAATGTCAACCAGTAACTCCAGGGCTGCTAGTGCTGCGAAAGGATCAAAAACTGCATGTGATCGGGCTGGAAGCTTGGTGGAACACACGGCCAAAATACGAAATACGGTCGCTTCACCGGCCACCTAGTTAGAGCTTGAACCATAAACACAGCGCGCACTAGAATGCAGTCGCTCCTACGTACAATTAACCAACTAATTTTAGTTTGGAGCCAAATACACGGCCAACACCGAGGTGCGGTTGCCTAGCTACGACCAAATGATGTCTAGCTTAGGGTCATGTCAATCCAAAAATACAACTTATTTTGGACACACGTTAAAAGGTCTCTAGAAAACGAGTATCTGGTAATTTTTTCGATTTCGAATTGGAATGAAGCGAAAAATTCCATTTTCGGTGCTTGGAAAATCCCTTCCGGTAAAATTGGTGCAATTATCTCATGACGTCACCACAGATGGGAATTTGTGATAAAATGACCCGTTTGATTTGAATTCCCACCCTTTACACCGTTAATTTGAACAGTGTATAAAGTAAATAGGGACTTCAGTTTATGATTTTTTGCAACTATTCACCGCCTTGTTTGAGACCAGTAACGACATGTACTGAAATGCAGTCAGTCAGTAGAGTTATCCGTGTTAAACGCTTTCAATGCCGTTGAGATGCAAATGTGCGATATGTTATCTTTGCGCATGCAAATTACGTATTCCCAAGTCGTGTGAAATCTTTTGTTGAAAAGAATCAAAGATAAACCTTTTAAACAGGTGGAATATTGCTCGTTTTTAATCAATCAGTCCGGTAGAGTTGCGAATAAAGGAAAAAGCGCTATTTTGCTTCAAAACGACAACCACCAAGCCACATAAACATTTTTCGCGGGTGTTTATTTAACTTCCCACATTACATGTAATACTGCAAATAGTATTATTTGTAATGAATAGTGATATTTCTGTTGTTTCATAGTGCGAAAAATTAGCCATTACCTAACGAGCAGGGGACTGGGAACGAGTTTATTAGAATTAATGCAATTACGAAATTAAGTTCATGAGATGAAACAGGATATTGAAATTAGTATCTGTGCAAAGTTTGATGTGATTTGAGAGAATTCTGTCGGAATTATCAACTTTTGAAATTGTGTTGTCCAGCCAAAATTTTACAGTGAATGTATGGTTTGGATGGACAACGTCAAACATTTACAGAGTTTGTATGGGGAAATAGACATCTTTGATGCCCTCTAGCATCGTCAATATTAAGCCGAAGTTCACCAAACTGTGTTCCAGGCTAGCTAAGTTTGATTTGCTCTATCAGAAAATGATGCCCATTTTTGCTAGTTTCTTATTGAATAAGTTTTACGGACTTGGTCCCAGTCCCCTGCTCGTTTAGGTAATGGCTAATTCACAATGAACAGCGAGACACCATTAATTAATGGGATTAATAGTTGTTACCTTTTCTCAAACATTTTCCGAGGCATGATTTCACTACAATGATCGACCTATAATTATTGCGATCCAAACGAATTATCTCAAAAAACTATTCCTTAGAAATCAAATTTTGGAATTTGTGTTCTTCAAATTTCTGCGAGCAGGGATGTGGTGTGCATACAGGTCCTAACAATAAATTAAAACAATTATAATGATATATATTTTTCTTTGCTCCTGTGATGAACTCAACGATAACACTCCTACCTCAACCTGCACCGGTATTTGACATTGAACAAGAAGAACGTACAATTTATCAATTTATTACTGAATGTACGAATTAAGAGAGACTTCTTAATAGATTTGATTATAAAATTTAGCGATAAAAAGGTAAAAAACGACATTATTTACACGGAGAACGACGACGTTTCGACGTTGGCTTAACGTCATTATCAAGTCAAAAAGGAAAAATATTTACAAACTATATATAGGAATGAGAACAATGAAAGAATATAAACAATAAAACAATAAAACAATCATTGTTTTATTGTTTTATTGTTTATAATTCTTTCATTGTTCTCATTCCTATATATAGTTTGTAATTATTTTTCCTTTTTGACTTGATAATGACGTTAAGCCAACGTCGAAACGTCGTCGTTCTCCGTGTAAATAATGTCGTTTTTTACCTTTTCATCGCTAAATTTTTAATCAAATCTATTACTGAATGTTTTGCTGTTATTTGTAATTACATCCCACCAGCAGCTGGACACTCTTGCCTTATTATTTGATATCAGACCGTGCAAGCGTTACTATTTCAAGGAATTCTAGTTCTGTGGCGACATTTTCAACGAGTAGTGACATGGCCCAGTATGAGAGAATGGAATGCTAGCTATGCGCAATACCTGGGGAAAATTTCCAAACGCTCTTGGCTGTATAGACGTGACGCCTCATGAAATATACATTCCTTCAACTGAGCCGCCTCAGAGGCAATTTTACAGTGGACATAGGCATTTCCATCTTTTGAACACTCAGCTATAGTTTGTGATAATCAAGGTCAAATTATTATTATCATTATTATTATTATTATTCGCTTTCTTCAAACAGGATTTTTAGGGAACACTCACGATGCTCAGAGTTTTAGGTTAATGGAGCCTATTGGACCTGGCTTAACCGCTTAACACTAGATTTTCCTGACAATGCGTTTTTGCTTGCGGATAGAGGCTACCCAGATATTCCTCCATTACTTACACCGTTCAGACAAATTCAGATTCGACGGCTTGGTTACAGGGACAGACGACGGGCACAACGCTTCAACCGTGAACTTTCTCGAAAGCGTGTAAAAGTCGAGCACATATTCAAACATCTGAAAGATTACAAATGCGTAGCTGTACGGAGCCCCAGACGGCTCATGCTCACAAAACTATTTACTGCCACTTAAGTTGCCAAATAAGATGCATGTTAAGTTGCCAATTGCAAGTTAAGTTGCCAATTGCAAGTTAAGTTGCCAATTGCAAGTTAAGTTGCCAATTGCAAGTTAAGTTGCAATTGGCAACTTAACTTGCAATTGGCAACTTAACTTGCAATTGGCAACTTAACTTGCAATTGGCAACTTAACTTGCAATTGGCAACTTAACTTGCAATGGCAACTTAACTTGCAATTGGCAACTTAACTTGCAATTGGCAACTTAACATGCATCTTATTTGGCAACTTAACTTGCAATTGGCAACTTAACTTGCAATTGGCAACTTAACTTGCAATGGCAACTTAACAACTTTGGCAACTTAACTTGCAATTGGCAACTTAACTTGCAATTGGCAACTTAACTTGCAATTGGCAACTTAACTTGCAATTGGCAACTTAACTTGCAATTGGCAACTTAACTTGCAATTGGCAACTTAACATGCATCTTATTTGGCAACTTAACTTGCAATTGGCAACTTAACTTGCAATTGGCAACTTAACTTGCAATTGGCAACTTAACTTGCAATTGGCAACTTAACTTGCAATTGGCAACTTAACTTGCAATTGGCAACTTAACTTGCAATTGGCAACTTAACTTGCAATTGGCAACTTAACATGAATCTTATTTGGCAACTTAAGTGGCAGTAAATAGTTTTGTGAGCATGAGCCGTCTGGGGCTCCGTATTACAGCTGGGATATGGCGACAGGAAAGATGGCTGTTACCCACAGTGATAGAATTGTGTGTTTTGCTAACCGAGCGTCATATTTCTTTATTTGAAGAATTATAATACCCTACTGAAGAAAACACGCGTGGAAAATGTTTATGTGGCTTGGTGGTTGTCGTTTTGAAGCAAAATAGCGCTTTTTCCTTTATTCGCAACTCTACCGGACTGATTGATTAAAAACGAGCAATATTCCACCGGTTTAAAAGGTTTATCTTTGATTCTTTTCAACAAAAGATTTCACACGACTTGAGAATACGTAATTTGCATGCGCAAAGATAACATATCGCACATTTGCATCTCAACGGCATTGAAAGCGTTTAACACGGATAACTCTACTGACTGACTGCATTTCAGTACATGTCGTTACTGGTCTCAAACAAGGCGGTGAATAGTTGCAAAAAATCATAAACTGAAGTCCCTATTTACTTTATACACTGTTCAAATTAACGACGTAAAGGGTGGGAATTCAAATCAAACGGGTCATTTTATCACAAATTCCCATCTGTGGTGACGTCATGAGATAATTGCACCAATTTTACCGGAAGGGATTTTCCAAGCACCGAAAATGGAATTTTTCGCTTCATTCCAATTCGAAATCGAAAAAATTACCAGATACTCGTTTTCTAGAGACCTTTTAACGTGTGTCCAAAATAAGTTGTATTTTTGGATTGACATGACCCTAAGCTAGACATCATTTGGTCGTAGCTAGGCAACCGCACCTCGGTGTTGGCCGTGTATTTGGCTCCAAACTAAAATTAGTTGGTTAATTGTACGTAGGAGCGACTGCATTCTAGTGCGCGCTGTGTTTATGGTTCAAGCTCTAACTAGGTGGCCGGTGAAGCGACCGTATTTCGTATTTTGGCCGTGTGTTCCACCAAGCTTCCAGCCCGATCACATGCAGTTTTTGATCCTTTCGCAGCACTAGCAGCCCTGGAGTTACTGGTTGACATCACCTGGGACTGGGAGAGGAGAGATTATCGGACTACTCATTTCAATGTTATCCTTACTCAGTCCAGGCCTTTTGATCGACCACCCCTCCCTGCAACAAGCCCTGTCAACACTAGTAGGCACTAGAGAAGAGATTGAGGTGGCCAAGGGGATCTATATAGAAGGCCTTAAAGAACGCACCTCCTGGAACCTCACGATCAGGACTGGCTTCTTGCCGCTCAAGGCTTGACTAGCCTCGACAAACCACGGTGTGCTACATCTACTTATGTATCAGTCAAACTTATTCTTGCACTTCTTGCTGGAGAATGGTCAAGAGATGTTCTATAGGCGCTGATCTTGATTGTCCATGTTTCTCTGTAAAGTGTTTCCAATTGCGCTGTACTTGTGTACCCGACGTACTCTGAATCACACAGATCACTGACTTGAATTGGTATACCACGCATTGACTGTTTACTGTTATACATCAAAGTTATACACATCTTGCTCGATACTCTGCTTCTTAATTATAACACTTTATCGTATACATGTACATACACGTGTCATATTTATGTGCATTCATTATCATAATTGGGGTAGCATAGTCACGATTCACATTCACGATTCACAACATTTACAAGTGGGTGTTTGTCTTCTTTGGAAGCAGAGATCTTCTTGCTCTGAAAACCAGGTTTTAGGGAAACGCTAATTTTGGTCCTCAGGCATCACATCTACTTTGCGGAATTCACTGCCTTCTGATCTTTACCTGGGAGAGAGATAATGATAGTTTCTTGCTTTTCACCTTGTGTAGCGTCAGCATTTTCATCGTGGTTAAAGCCCTGTACACTATTGCTTATGGTGGCATTTATCAGCTTAATGGGGTAACGGACAATGCCTATGGTGGCATATATCAGCTTAATGGGGTAACGGACAATGCCTATGGTGGCATATATCAGCTTAATGGGGTAACGGACAATGCTTATGGTGGCATATATCAGCTTATATGGGGTAACGGACAATGCCTATGGTGGCATATATCAGCTTAATGGGGTAACGGACAATGCCTATGGTGGCATATATCAGCTTAATGGGGTAACGGACAATGCCTATGGTGGCATATATCAGCTTAATGGGGTAACGGACAATGCCTATGGTGGCATATATCAGCTTAATGGGGTAACGGACAATGCCTATGGTGGCATATATCAGCTTAATGGGGTAACGGACAATGCCTATGGTGGCATATATCAGCTTAATGGGGGTAACGGACAATGCCTATGGTGGCATATATCAGCTTAATGGGGGTAACGGACGGACAATGCCTATGCCTTAATGGGGTAACGGACAATGGTGGCATTATCAGCTTAATGGGGGTAACGGACAATGCCTATGGTGGCATATATCAGCTCAGCCTTAATGGGGTAACGGACAATGCCTATGGTGGCATATATCAGCTCAGCTTATATGGGGTAACGGACAATGCCTATGGTGGCATATATCAGCTTAATGGGGTAACGGACAATGCCTATGGTGGCATATATCAGCTTAATGGGGTAACGGACAATGCCTATGGTGGCATATATCAGCTTAATGGGGGTAACGGACAATGCCTATGGTGGCATATATCAGCTTAATGGGGTAACGGACAATGCCTATGGTGGCATATATCAGCTTAATGGGGTAACGGACAATGCCTATGGTGGCATATATCAGCTTATGGGGGGTAACGGACAATGCCTATGGTGGCATATATCAGCTTAATGGGGTAACGGACAATGCCTATGGTGGCATATATCAGCTTAATGGGGTAACGGACAATGCCTATGGTGGCATATATCAGCTTAATGGGGTAACGGACAATGCCTATGGTGGCATATATCAGCTTAATGGGGTAACGGACAATGCCTATGGTGGCATATATCAGCTTAATGGGGTAACGGACAATGCCTATGGTGGCATATATCAGCTTATAATGGGGTAACGGACAATGCCTATGGTGGCATATATCAGCTTAATGGGGTAACGGACAATGCCTATGGTGGCATATATCAGCTTAATGGGGGTAACGGACAATGCCTATGGTGGCATATATCAGCTTAATGGGGTAACGGACAATGCCTATGGTGGTAATATATATATCAGCTTAATGGGGTAAAGGTAACGGACAATGCCTATGGTGGGCATATATCAGCTTAATGGGGACAATGCCTATGGTAACGGACAATGCCTATGGTGGCATATATCAGCTTAATGGGGTAACGGACAATGCCTATGGTGGCATATATCAGCTTAATGGGGTAACGGACAATGCCTATGGTGGCATATATCAGCTTAATGGGGTAACGGACAATGCCTATGGTGGCATATATCAGCTTAATGGGGTAACGGACAATGCCTATGGTGGCATATATCAGCTTAATGGGGTAACGGACAATGCCTATGGTGGCACACAATGCCTATGGTGGCATATATCAGCTTAATGGGGTAACGGACAATGCCTATGGTGGCATATATCAGCTTAATGGGGTAACGGACAATGCCTATGGTGGCATATATCAGCTTAATGGGGTAACGGACAATGCCTATGGTGGCATATATCAGCTTAATGGGTAACGGACAATGCCTATGGTGGCTATATCAGCTTAATGGGGTAACAGCTTAAATGGGGTAACGGACAATGCCTATGGGGGTAACGGACAATGCCTATGGTGGCATATATCAGCTTAATGGGGTAACGGACAATGCCTATGGTGGCATATATATCAGCTTAATGGGGTAACGGACAATGCCTATGGTGGCATATATCAGCTTAATGGGGTAACGGACAATGCCTATGGTGGCATATATCAGCTTAATGGGGGTAACGGACAATGCCTATGGTGGCATATATCAGCTTAATGGGGTAACGGACAATGCCTATGGTGGGCATATATCAGCTTAATGGGGTAACGGACAATGCCTATGGTGGCATATATCAGCTTAATGGGGTAACGGACAATGCCTATGGTGGCATATATCAGCTTAATGGGGTAACGGACAATGCCTATGGTGGCATATATCAGCTTAATGGGGTAACGGACAATGCCTATGGTGGCATATATCAGCTTATCATGGGGTAACGGACAATGCCTATGGTGGCATATATCAGCTTAATGGGGGACAACGGACAATGCCTATGGTGGCATATATCAGCTTAATGGGGTAACGGACAATGCCTATGGTGGCATATATCAGCTTAATGGGGTAAACGGACAATGCCTATGGTGGCATATATCAGCTTAATGGGGTAACGGACAATGCCTATGGTGGCATATATCAGCTTAATGGGGTAACGGACAATGCCTATGGTGGCATATATCAGCTTAATGGGGTAACGGACAATGCCTATGGTGGCATATATCAGCTTAATGGGGGACAATGCCTATGGTGGCACATATGCCTATGGGGTGGACAATGCCTATCAGCTATATCAGCTTATGGGGGTAACGGACAATGCCTATGGTGGCATATATCAGCTTAATGGGGTAACGGACAATGCCTATGGTGGCATATATCAGCTTAATGGGGGGACAATGCCTAACGGACAATGCCTATGGTGGCATATATATCAGCTTAATGGGGGTAACGGACAATGCCTATGGTGGCATTTATCAGCTTAATGGGGTAACGGACAATGCCTATGGTGGCATATATCAGCTTAATGGGGTAACGGACAATGCCTATGGTGGCATATATCAGCTTAATGGGGTAACGGACAATGCCTATGGTGGTATATATCAGCTTAATGGGGTAACGGACAATGCCTATGGTGGCACTTATCAGCTTAATGGGGTAACGGACAATGCCTATGGTGGCATTTATCAGTTTGATCAAGTGTTGACACAATATACCCCGGCAACGTCGCGTCGACCCTTCCCGGCCTAGTAAAGCTGTCGTATAAAATAAATAACTGTTTATAGCGCATCCAATGTTCTTCTAACTAGCAGCCGGGTCGTCCCGATAGAAAAATACACCACCATCCCTCAATAACAACACAATACAATAAAACTTTAATTCATGCACCTGCCAAAATACTTTCAATTACTCATAACTGCTAACTGAGGACACTACATGCCAATGATACACTATTCCACGAAGGGTCGACACACGACCAGATATTATTTTGGCTAAGGGTCGGCAAACGGTCAGACTATCGAAACAAGGTCGACACACGACCAGACATAGCAGGGTCGACACAAGACCAGACATATTGGCTAAGGGTCGACAAACGACCAGATAGATAGATAGAAAGATAGATAGATACATTTTATTTCTACACGGTGGTTCTATCAGTACAAACTGGTTTACATAAAAGCCGTGCTTGTATATATATATATAAATAATAATAATAATAATAAATATTTATAAAGCGCTCATAGCGAAAGTTCTGAGCGCTTATTTTGGCTAAGGGTCGACAAACGACTAGATTACCGATACAATATGATGGAATATCTATCGTAATGATTTACAATTTACATGTATATAATATTATAAATAAATTAAAGAATAATATGTATGGTAAAACTAAACTAATTTGTCATCAAAGAAGGAAGAGGGTAACTGGTCTAGTTTTGATTTAAAAGTTTGGATAGATTTGCAGTTTCGCAAATCTTCCGGAACAGGGTCGACACACGACCAGCCATTATTTTGGTTAAGGGTCGACAAACGACCAGACTACTGAAACAGGGTCGACACATGACCAGATATTATTTTGGCTAAGGGTCGACAAACGACCAGACTATCGAAACAGGGTCGACACACGACCAGAAATTTTGGCTAAGGATCGACAAACGACCACACTACCGAAACAGGGTCGACACATGACCAGACATTATTTTGGCTAAGCATCGACAAACGACCAGACTACCGAAACAGGGTCCACACACGACCAGCTATTATTTTGGCTAAGGGTCGACAAACGACTAGATTACCGAAACAAGGTCGACACACGACCAGACATTATTTTGGCTAAGGATCGACAAACGACCAGACTACCTAAACGGGTCGACACACGACCAGACATTTTGGCTAAGGGTCGACAAACGACCAGACTACCGAAATTAAACAGGGTCGACACACGACCAGACTACCGAAACAGGGTCGACACACGACCAGACATAACAGGGTCGACACACGACCAGACATAACAGGGTCGACACACGACCAGACATAACAGGGTCGACAAACGACCAGAAGGCTACCGAACGGCAGGGTCGACACACGACCAGTACTACGTATACGCCTATAAATATAACAAAAACAAAACTAATAAGCATATATCATGTACTGATAGGTAATTAAGCAGAGACGAAAACAAAAATAAAACCACACGTGGAAATTAAACAAAAGCAAGAAAGGAGAAACTTGAAATAAAACGATATGCATATAGCTGAAAAAGAAAGTTAACACGTGGCTAAACCAAAGGGGAAACTGACCTCAACGTACGACCTAAGAATTAGGCTTACTAGTCAGTAGAGACTGATAGGGGCTAATGGTTAAACTAGTAGAGACAAGAGAAAATGAGGGACAGAGAGTGCATCTCCTGGTTAACTGAGTTGTCCCTCATTTTCTCTTGGTACTAGGGACTAGCGGTTATTAATAAACTAATTAATCATGCTTGCATATTACAATACTTTACAAGAGCTAAAAGCTTTTGTAGGCGACCAGCCTCTATTGTTTCAGCGTGTGGTCGCTTATGAGAGTCCATCTATCTCTCTCTCTCTCTCTCTCTCTCTCTCTCTCTCTCTCTCTCTCTCTCTCTCTCTCTCTCTCTCTCTCTCTCTCTCTCTCTCTCTCTCTCTCTCTCTCTCTCTCTCTCTCTCTCTCTCTCTCTCTCTCTCTCTCTCTCTCTCTCTCTCTCTCTCTCTATCTATCTCTCTATCTATCTATCTATCTATCTATCTATCTATCTATCTATCTATCTATCTATCTATCTATCTATCTATCTATCTATCTATCTATCTATCTATCTATCTATCTATCTATCTATCTATCTATCTATCTATCTATCTATCTATCTATCTATCTATCTATCTATCTATCTATCTATCTATCTATCTATCTATCTATCTCTATCTATCTATCTATCTATCTATATTTATCTATCTACAGTCATTTGCAAAAATTCTGGCCGCTGCGAAATATCAATATATCAATATATCGGGTGCATTATGGGTAATTAAATAATCGAAAATTCCCCTTAAAGCGGGCTAACGCCAGCAAAGTTGGTAGAAATATTTAGTATAATGTTTATTTTAGTCTTAGGTTTGTTGTTTGTAAGTTTTGCTTCATTTAATAAGTTAGGAAACTCAAAATAGTATTATTTAATTACCCATAATGCACCCGATATATTGATATATTGATATATCGTGGCGGCCAGAATTTTTGCAAATGACTGTATCTATCTATCTATCTATCTATCTATCTATCTATCTATCTATCTATCTATCTATCTATCTATCTATCTATCTATCTATCTATCTATCTATCTATCTATCTATCTATCTATCTATCTATCTATCTATCTATCTATCTATCTATCTATCTATCTATCTATCTATCTATCTATCTATCTATCTATCTATCTATCTATCTATCTATCTATCTATCTATCTATCTATCTATCTATCTATCTATCTATCTATAATCTATCAGGCTCTCAAATTGCTTTTTTAGGAAATGCGAATCAGCGACGCTTCGCGGCAAAAACAAAGACTGCATTTTCATACAGAGAGTTTTTACCGAGTCTCAGGGTTTTGGTAAGCTTTATTACCGCTTAGTACTGCATTTATTGAGTCAAAACACATATATTTGTGACTTGATACAATAAACTTTATTAAGCCGGTTACCCATGTGATCACGTGGTTTTGACTACAGGATTTATATAATTGACCTTTTGACATTTCAAATCAAATCTAATCAAAAACTTTATTTAAAAAGTATCTCAACCTTCTAGCTTGGTACACGTGCCTTTCTAATAGGGAAAACGCGTTTGACAACGCATTCAAAACCAGGAATTCCAAATTTTTCATTAACACGCCAACCTTAAGTCAACAACACCGGGTCGGAGGTCTTTTCACTTGGAACATAACAAAGGAATTGAACTGCAGTAAAGTAATTGAATTCTACCACCAAGCGATTGACCATTAAAACCCATCTAACTTTTCTATTTAGTAAAGTGTTAGCTTAAGTGAGTAATGTTAACGAGATAATAGACTTGGTCTTGAACAGCCGTACACTTGGTATGACGATATCAACCAGGTATTGCAGTCCAATCACATTCTTTGTTTATTTACTGTGTTTATTTATCCGTCCATCAATAAAATTAGTAGCTGCCTCGCTTTTTTAGAATCAATGTGATTGGAAATTATTGTCTTCCTGTCGAGAAATAATTATCGTAACGAATCGTCTTCCATAGCCCATGGGAACATTAGCTTGACGGGAAATACTTGACGTGTATTGAATTTATAGACGTGAAACCTGATATCCATCGCGGCGTGCGTCTCGTGTGTCGAATGGTCATTTGAAATTAGCCTACAACGAAGTTCGTTTGCATCTTCTGATACTGAGGCAAAGGACAATACATTTAGACATGGTGGTTGGCAGAAAGAAACCTTTAAATATTGCATTAATCTTGTTGAGTGTACTTCAAGCCTGGATAAAAGTTGCAAGCGCACAAGACAACAGAACTTCGTCTAATATTACAGTTACAAGAAACCTCGTTTTACCAGATTTTTTCGATTTCTGGAGCAACACACGGAACGAAGAATGTTCAGTCAGTACACCAACCATCTGTGAAGACTATGGAGGCATAGCAGGACACGTTGATTGCAAGGAGATTTGTTGCAAACGGTGCATTTGTCAAAGACAAAAACCTACATTTGTTGTTGACAAGCAGCAGTGTGTGGAAGACAGAAATATCACAGGAATTTCAGGTGAATTATCATCATGTATATGTAACCCACAACTACTTAGTTAGTTAGTTAGTTTTTTCTAATTTCTCTATTGTCGCCAGATATCAATAAAATTGGCAATAAAAGGCCTTTGATTCAGGCTCCGTACAACAAAGAACCCATTCAAAAGCTTTCGACCTCATGCCGTCGATGAGTTTCTAAATCATATTACTCTACAAAGCGTATGAAAAGACGATAGTCGTGAATTCTTGCCATGAAATCATGTAAGAGACATTTGTATTCAGAAAACAGAAGATGCAAACAGGAAATGCAGTAATTCTAGTGTGATCAACATTGATCAAAGCCCATCTCTTCGTTCATTCTACCCAACACGACAAGTTGCGTCTATTAATACCAAGTTACTAATCGTTAAAGAACTTAGCTGTAAAACATACTAAATATAGTCAACCATTGCACTTTACGATCAGTATATTCAAACTGTTTTTAATTGTGTGGTTTTCAGTTAGAAGCAGTGTGTCGTGATTCAGTCAGTGGTTTATCATTCAGCAAATACACCTAACCCTATTAGCTAACGACAACACAGCTTATGTCCAGTGAATTCTCTACTCTCTCTCTCTAGTCTTGTTTCTTTCTCGTGGTGCCACTGAGGTGGAGATTCCGTGCAAGATGTCTCACCAAGTATTTATTCCTGAGTTAATCGCAGTGTTCATATATTGACTCGCGGTTTGCAGATAAACATTGAGCCAAATGTTCAATTTCCTTTTCGTAGGTCGACACCGCCTAAAACCATTGCCCAACACATATTAGCTGACATAAGAACGGCTAAACCGCTAACTATTTATGACATACGTTTTTTTTGTGTCACAGAAATTAATCTTCTTGTTTATGGAGATTCTTTTGAACTTAGCGCTGCGTAATTTCTTAATCCAACATGGTTGTCTTTCTTTATCAGTTTCCTTGAACGACAGAAAAACTCTTTGAATATTTGATGCTTGCAAAGTGTTGAATCTTTATTCACAATGTACAGGTTTTCTATCCATTCTATCTTCACGTTATAATTATATTAGTTGCACAGCTTTCTCATCAACAATCCTAGCATCAGGTGGAACTTCGACATTGTGGTCGCTGCTTAGCTTGTACTTTCAATGTAGAAAGCTCTTTGTTGTTTGTACGATCTTCGCATTACTTGTGTTCATCAATATTATGCTGTCTTGTCATAACGTAAAATAATTTCATCACTAAACATTTTGATATAAGCTTTTAAAATAGCCTCGCATTCAAGGCAAAAGTTTGTTGCTGTTGTTGTTGTTGTATCGGCAGCTATATACAGGCTTTCTAGTTTGTAGTTTAGATATTATAATATATCCTGAAGGACTTTACTGTGTATAAATAACGCCCGAAATGAAAGTTCTTCTTATATTCTTCTTCTTCTTCTTCTTCTTCTTCTTATTGTTATTATAATTCTTCTTCTTCTTCTTCTTATTGTTGTTGTTATTATTATTATTAGTGTTATTGTTATTAGTGTTGTTTTTCTATCCAAGACATTATTATTGTTATTTATTGTTATATTATTATTATTATTATTATTATTATTACTATTATTATTTAAATTAAAATTAAAATACAAACAATAAATATGAATAATATAATATAAGCAATATATATACACCTGTTTTCAAAAACGTTGTCCATTTATGTATATATGTACTGCACATGAACTGTAAAATTAAATATATAAAAAAATATATATTATTGTTACTATTATTATTATTATTATTATTATTACTAGTATTATTAAAATTAATATTATTATTATTATCATTATTATTGTTACTATTATTATTGTTACTATTATTATTATATTATTCAGTTCAATCTTATCAATTTATTCATAGCTAATCCAACATCTTTCCTGCTACTGCCACTGCTCTAGCCTGAAAATCAGCCGCCTCCTCTGGGTCAAAAATTTCCCCGAGACCAACTGAAGACGAAGGGCTGCTATAAAGTTGTCTTTCTTTCCCGCTTCTTCTACGGAGTCTACTAGTCCTTCGCATACTGATTGTCTTTCAGTTTGGCGTTGATATTTGAACATAGATTTTGGGGATACGTCAGTACGACTGATACGATTTTGTCTTGACTATTATTTTAAATTTCGATAATTTTCGTATATTCTAAGGTGTTTCACTGTCTACTAGCTATCAACAATATTTACAAACATAACTTTGTCCTAATACCGGTCTGTCTTTATTTCTAAGTCAAGCCTCAAGTGTTGACATTCTAACATTTACATAAATTAGATGACGTCACTGGACACGATTATCGACTTCGGAGTTCAGACGTCTCACTCGGGGAAATTTTTGACCCAGAGGAGGCGGCTGATTTTCAGGCTACCACTGCTCTAGTGGTAGCGTCCTTTTACGCAATAAATGCTGCTGAGCCGTGGGTACATGGGGGTCTCTACCGGAAAGTTTCACCAAAGAATGATATCATTAAACTGAAAAGAAGTGTAATGGCACCAGGTATAACTGAACCTAACTTTAACTGATTTGCAAGTAATAACAGAATCGAACTGATATTTATACTAGACTAGAGGATTCGAGAAAGATTTACTGCGGAATCATTACTGACGAAATTAATTACGTACATGTAATCAATTCCCAACTATTGCGTAAATAAACAACGAAACACGGGCCGTTGACAGCTAGTTAACATGAATAACGTGACTCGTCACAGAAGGTTCAACAATCAATAAAATCAGTCGAACTAGTAGTTTCGTACCTTCTGTGCGAGCACAGGTAGCCCAAGCGCAGCATTTGTATAAGAGAATGTATGGGAATTATTCAATGGTGGATTTTCAGCGTAAATATTGAATAAATGTTACTGTAACTTACTATGTGTCTTGAAGTAGTTCCTGCCAATGTCTGGAGCGAGTTTCAGAATTTTTCGGAATTTTTTCCCTCCCCTTACACAGAAGATGACAAGGTTGGAATCGAAGCCCGAAAATCGCCTTCAAACGGCTCTAATTCAGGTCGATTTTCTCGAAGAAATTCGAATCCCATCGCAATCTGCCTTCGCAGGGCTGTCAACGGATAACCTAGCAATGTAGCTGTGCTTATTGAATCGAGCCAGTTGCTTTTCCTGAGCCATGAGCTCCCTTGAGGCCAAGAAAATCCACTCCAAAATCGCCATTTTGATGCGTGGCGAGAACAAGTGGGTACAGAAAAGCCGTTGAACTCACGGTCGAAACCTGGGAGCAAGTACAAAAGTTCAACCCCACCGGGAGGGACAACTAAGAAAACTTCAAGGGTTTTGTTTTTTTGCGATGGGATTCGAATTTCTTCGAGAAAATCGACCTGAATTAGAGCCGTTTGAAGGCGATTTTCGGGCTTCGATTCCAACCTTGTCATCTTCTGTGTAAGGGGAGGGAAAAAATTCCGAAAAATTCTGAAACTCGCTCCAGACATTGGCAGGAACTACTTCAAGACACATAGTAAGTTACAGTAACATTTATTCAATATTTACGCTGAAAATCCACCATTGAATAATTCCCATACATTCTCTTATACAAATGCTGCGCTTGGGCTACCTGTGGTGCGAGTAGTCGAACCAACTCACAACTTTTTACTCTGATTGTAGAAATATATTTTCAATGGACTTTGACCTGATCGCGTGCGTTTATTCCCCTCTCACGCTTCGATCACGTGAATTTAACGCCCACGCGGGAGTTTTTGATTTGACGCCCGCCACGTGACGTACTCTCGACCAATGAGAAAACGAGTTTGACTATGGGGATATAACAAAAAACGATATAATACGATAGAAACATTGTCTTGTACCTTCTGTACGATATAATACGATAGGAACATTGTCTTGTACCTTCTGTACGATATTTAACAATTAGTCACCAAAGGCGAGGTGAATATCGGTGAATAATAACCGAGACGAAGTCGAGGTTATTATCACTGCTATTCACTGAGCCTGAGGTGACTAATTGTTTTAGTAGAATTACACAGGTGATTATTTGAAGAAAAAAATAATAATAAGCATTTTAAAGAAAATATTTTTTTATTTCATATTTAATTTCTAAAGCTGGCAGCCATTTTGTCAAAATGCTTGTAGGTAACTATCGAGAATTATAACCCATCGATAAATTTTCGCGCGCGCCCATTGGTTAAAACGGGTCACGTGGTACGATTTCACTGGACGGATGTCAGGTAATATCCCCCAGTTTTGAGATGATATCCCCCAGTTTGGAGAAAAATGAAATTATCTGAACTTTTTTAAGACTGTAATGTATTTTTAATAGGTAAATTAGCTTGTACAACATACATGAGGTGTACTTGTTCCTTTTGGGGGATTTTAACGTCGATACGACAGCTATTTGAGGTATTTTTATAATTTTTCGATCCTAGCTTGAACTACGAACAAACGCCCAAAAAGTCACTCAAATAAAACCCAAAATATCAAGAAAACCACTCAAAAAGCTTCAAAAACTATCAATCTTTTATTTTCGAATACGTTTTTAGAAGTTTACACATGAAAAGATCTCAAACGGAACGGATATTTGAACACGATGAAACTTGTTTTCTTCATCCGTCATTTTTGTTTCGGTTTCTTCAACATTGAAGTCGACGTAGAACATTTATCGAAGGGTTATAAAATAAATAAACCCCTTTCTGGCTTACTGGTATATCGACTGATAATGTCCTTGGCTTCGTTAGAGATGGTCCTCAAAATATCACAGTTGCCCTCGAAGCTTCGCTTCTCGGCCAACTGTTCATTTTTCGGACCATCTCTCAGCCGCGGACATTATCAGCCGATATACCAGCCGCCAGAAGGGGTTTATTTACTAAATAGTCCGAAGTTCTCGACCAATCAGCGCGCTTGATTTTCTATAATCACCTGTGTAATTCTACTAAAATACGATAGAAACATTGTCTTGTACCTTCTGTACGATATAATACGATAGAAACATTGTCTTGTACCTTCTGTACGATATAATACGATAGAAACATTGTCTTCGGTACCTTCTGTACGATATAATACGATAGAAACATTGTCTTGTACCTTCTGTACGATATAATACGATAGAAACATTGTCTTGTACCTTCTGTACGATATAATACGATAGAAACATTGTCTTGTACCTTCTGTACGATATAATACGATAGAAACATTGTCTTGTACCTTCTGTACGATATAATACGATATAAACATTGTCTTGTACCTTCTGTACGATATAATACGATAGAAACATTGTCTTGTACCTTCTGTACGATATAATACGATAGAAACATTGTCTTGTACCTTCTGTACGATATAATACGATATAAACATTGTCTTGTACCTTCTGTGCGATATTAATACGATAGAAACATTGTCTTGTACCTTCTGTACGATATAATACGATAGAAACATTGTCTTGTACCTTCTGTACGATATAATACGATAGAAACATTGTCTTGTACCTTCTGTACGATATAATGCGATATAAACATTGTCTTGTACCTTCTGTACGATATAATACGATAGAAACATTGTCTTGTACCTTCTGTGCGATATTAATACGATAGAAACATTGTCTTGTACCTTCTGTACGATATAATGCAATAGAAACATTGTCTTGTACCTTCTTTGCGATATTAATACGATAGAAACATTGTCTTGTACCTTCTGTACGATATAATGCGATATAAACATTGTCTTGTACCTTCTGTACGATATAATACGATATAAACATTGTCTTGTACCTTCTGTACGATATAATATACGATAGAAACATTGTCTTGTACCTTCTGTACGATATAATGCAATAGAAACATTGTCTTGTACCTTCTGTACGATATAATGCGATATAAACATTGTCTTGTTCCTTCTGTACGATATAATACGATAGAAACATTGTCTTGTACCTTCTGTACGATATAATACGATAGAAACATTGTCTTGCATGTACCTTCTGTACGATATATATAATACGATAGAAACATTGTCTTGTACCTTCTGTACGATATAATGCAATAGAAACATTGTCTTGTACCTTCTGTACGATATAATGCGATATAAACATTGTCTTGTACCTTCTGTACGATATAATACGATAGAAACATTGTCTTGTACCTTCTGTACGATATAATACGATAGAAACATTGTCTTGTACCTTCTGTACGATATAATGCAATAGAAACATTGTCTTGTACCTTCTGTACGATATAATGCGATATAAACATTGTCTTGTACCTTCTGTACGATATAATACGATAGAAACATTGTCTTGCATGTACCTTCTGTACGATATAATACGATAGAAACTTTGTCTGTTGTACCTTCTGTGCGAATTTGATGACGTCTACTAAGGAATCATTTATTATACAAAAACGTCCTTGTGCTGATTATTGACATTTGAAAACTTACAGAATATTTTCACAGTCTTTATAAATGATTTTATAACTTTTTTGCCCATTTCAAAAAATAAGTTCTTCTTGAAAAAGTCTAAATAAGTTATGGCAAATTCCTTAGTAGACGTCATCAAATTTGCATATTGAGATTTCAAACCTCTATAACTCATAAACGCAAGGTTCAAATCACAAAATACTGGATCCGCAGGGTTGTCGCTAAGTGCCGGCTGCCGGCGAAATTAGCCGGCTGAGAAAGTGCAATCGCCGGCTGAATTTTGGCCGGCAATCTGAATCACCTCTGATACGGGGCTTCGCGCAGTTCCGAAGTTACAATAAACGAAATTGTTATTTGTCAAACTATTATTGTCTAAATGAAATGGTTAAAATAAATACCCCCAAACAGCTTTGCTAAAAGTATAACACTTGGATACAAGCGCTATTACGCGCCATTTTCCGCCATCTTGTAAACTAAATACGAAGCTTAGTAACCCGGCATGCAAGAGGTTGCAAAAGACTGGGAACAAGATACATGTTGACAATGATAGTTACAGGTGTTGGATCGAGGATTGGATAGTACAGTACGCAAAGTGACAAGAAGCGCTCGGAATAAAACCCACTTCAATTTTCAAGCTCGTTTTATAGTTTTTGAAAATAATTTGTTGATTTTCTATTCAGTTTTGGTTTTCACTGAAGGAACCCATCAATGCTGGAATATATATTACGTCAGAATATTGCTAATGCGTTTTTGTGCTTTTCTGTGAAAACGGCAGCGAGTCATGGGTCAATGGGCACCAGGAAGCCTTCAGTCTGTTTCACTTGTCCCCTGATGATATCCACGATAAAGAAGATGATGATAACAGTGCTAGTGATTCAGACTATGGCAGTGACATATTTTCTGATGATAATCTTTAAATTAAAATAAACTACTGTAAAATCTCTGCAGAAAAGCCGCACCTTTCCACCAAAAATCTTTGCCGTCCAAAATGGGAGTGCGGCTTGTATCTGCATGTGTAAAAAGTATTCTAGTGTCCAGTTCTCTATCTTTCGATCACATGCCTGGTTACTAAGCTACGAGACGCACGGACGGTCGAACGGACGAACACGAACAGAATATATGTTATGTTACCTGACTGTAACTTCACAATTTTAACGTTCAGTTCTTGTTCACATGACGTCATTGAAAAAATATGTAAGAAGTAGGAAGACATGATGTTTAGTAAAATGATTGGTAAGATCGACTTTGTAGCATTATTTTAATAATTAAAATTTGTTTTAATTCCGAAACTTTACCATCGATGAAACAGAGAAAATCCGAAAATCCTTTCTATAAAAAAATAGCTCAATCAGCAGTAGCCGGCTTTGTCATCGGCCGTTTTCCTAGCAACTATTCAGCATATATTGAATAGATTTTGAAACAATCTCACAGGGGTTAGTTGCACTTTAAGTAAATGTTTGCAGTTTTTAGTACTGATTATCTTGTCGGAAACATATAAAAGTGTAAAACCATGATGGTAGCGACACTATTTGCCGTTACGACTGCTAATACGCACGCTCCATATTTGTGGTGATGGCCTGGCTGCTAAGCTGCCATGTACATGCAAGTTATACTGGACTCTCTTTCCTTCGCGACTTCAGCTTGTCGGAGCGGATAGAACTGAAAGTGAATCCGGGACTGGACTAACCAGTATCGTGTTGCTTCTAACGCCTGATCACACATGCGCACCGATACTCTCAAAAAGATCCCACATTTGAACAACGTTCCGATAGTGTGAGCAAGGGGCATTCTTTGCGGACGCCATTCGTGTGCAAACTGAAGCATAATGTCTCTGTATAACTGTTCTGTTGTAGGTCCAACTGATCATTTTTTTCTCAACTCTGTGGCCGGTATATCGTGCACTAGCGTTACAGTACTGCCTACTTTGGACGTCAGCGTTGCCGGAAAACAAAGTTTTACGATTTGCTTAAATGGCGTGAAACTATCACGCGGTGAGGTGGATACATGTAGCGTACTTCCAAAGAAACACCTGTACGTGGGCCGCAAAGACCTCTGGGTAGGTTGGAACGATTCTGTTGCCAGACAACAACTAGAAAACTCCTTTCAAGTTAATAATAAGCTGGAGTTGAAGGTAAGAAGAAAAAGGAATTATATTAACAGCTTTTGTGGAAAACCAGATTCAAGTCAAGCATGGTTTGGTCACGTGACCAGAATGGCTTAGTAACCACCCATACATGGCTAGTGTCAGCTAGCTAGTGTTGTTACTAAAGTATTCTAGTATTATTACTAAAGTATTCTGATTAATGATTTGTTTGTTGACTAGTGGACTGGCCTATCATCACTGCAAGGTGCTATTGTATCAGTAGCTGTCAAATGCTGCATAAAGAAATTTATTGGTCCACGATTAGACGAGTTTGACCTAGAATCAAGTCTGTTCTTCAAAATTGCAGGTTCACAAATTTGTAAGTACAAAACACTATTGTGTGCACCAAGTATAGGCACTGACTTAATCAATCAATGAAGAACTTGTTTAACGTGTATTTAACACTACTGGACACCACTCTCACTTCTTACTACATTCTATATTTTATACACCCAACACTCACTAGTGGGGACACCACTAGTCTGATGAGTCTGACGTCCGTCCGTCCGTCCGTCCGTCTGTCGACTGTCTGTCTGTCTATCTATCTATCTATCTATCTATCTATCTATCTATCTATCTATCTATCTATCTATCTATCTATCTATCTATCTATCTATCTATCTATCTATCTATCTATCTATCTATCTATCTATCTATCTATCTATCTATCTATCTATCTATCTATCTATCTATCTATCTATCTATCTATCTATCTATCTATCTATCTATCTATCTATCTATCTATCTATCTATCTATTTATCTATCTATCTATCTATCGATCTACAGCCTTTTGCAAAAATTATGTCGCGACCAAGTATATAAGTATATCAGTATATCACTATATCACTATATACCCGTGTGAGTCCCGCATGCCCGAACGCTACCCGTACACGCATTTCAAGATGGTTGACTGTACAAGCGTGGATTGGAGAGTCATGAATACGATACAATCTACACACAAACGTTATTTTCACATTCATTTGATAGTATAAATCTTCGGGTAGATAGTGATATACTGATATAGTTGGTCGCAACAGAATTTTTGAAAAAGGCTATATATCTATATATCTATATATCTATATATAGAGATCTACAGTCATTTGCAAAAATTCTGGCCGCCACGATATATCAATATATCAATATATCGGGTGCATTATGGGTAATTAAATAATACTATTTTGAGTTTCCTAACTTATTAAATGAAACAAAATACAAACGTATGACTAAAATAAACATTATACTAATTATTTCTACCAACTTTGCTGGCGTTAACCCGCTTTAATGGGAATTTTGGATTATTTAATTACCCATAATGCACCCGATATATTGATATATTGATATTTCTTAGCGGCCAGAATTTTTGCAAATGACTGTATCTATCTATCTACAGATCTATCTACAGTCTGTCTATATATATATATCTACCTACCTACCTACTTACCTAACTACCTATCCATCCATCCATCCATCCATCCATCCATCCATCCATCCATCCATCCATCCATCCATCCATCCATCCATCCATCCATCCATCCATCCATCCATCCATCCATCCATCCATCCATCCATCCATCCATCCATCCATCCATCCATCCATCCATCCATCCATCCATCCATCCATCCATCCATCCATCCATCCATCCATCCATCCATCCATTCCTTCCTTCATCCATCCATCCATCCATCCATCCATCTATCTATCTATCTATCTATCTATCTATCTGTCTGTCTATCTATCTATCTATCTATCTATTTATTTATTTCGCTTACAGCGATTTCCAAAAATTCTGTAAAAATCTAATATACGTGTATCAATATATCGGGTGCATTGTGGGTAATTTTCATCATAAAATTCAGTGATGAAAAATCCCTCTAACATTCCATTTTTTCAGTTTTTTTTTTCCACATACATACGATATATATCTTTAGTGTTTACCAAATCAGTGGATAGCAAGTTTGGCGCGTTTTGATTGGCTCCCGTAACTCGGAATATCCTTGGCTATTCGCTGTTTTGGGACGAGATTCAACATGGCGTCTCGTTTCGCTACAGCTAGTCTCCCAATTTGTTTGTTTAATAAAGTGTCATTTTTTATCCAACTGATTTGGTAAATACTAAAACAATTATCCCCCTCAGTGTCGGTGAGTAGTGGTGAATATTTACCTTGTTGCTCGAGGACTCGCGGCTCGGTAAATATCCACCACTACTCACCTCCACTTCGGGGAATAATTGTTCAATATACGTATAGTTTGATAATCTTTGAACATGTTTTTGTGAGGAAGTACTGCTTGCGTGACTTGACTAGTTGTGTTGTTTGTAGGGCCTGGACCTAATAATGTATTTGATCACAAGTATGTTGTAATGAGTACTCCCAATCCAGTGACGTCATCCAGTGTTGTCATGACAACGCATAGTGGTTCCAGCACGATGGACTACGAGTCCAAGCTAAACATAGTGCATGTTCCTGGTAACGTAGACCTACTGCTGGTGATCGTAGCGGCCGTTCTCGGTTCGCTTCTTGTTTTGGTAGTCGCCGTTGCAGCAGGAATTACCAGTGTTGTTCTTATTAGACGCAAACAAAAGTGAGTGTCCATGTCTCTATCGACAACTCGTGTTTCATGAATCCAAACGATTGTTGTTCAATTTCTCTGCTTTCATTTTATTATAGATTGAACATTTCAGGGAAACGTGGTGCAAGTAAGTCATAGCGGGCTACCTGTGGTAGGGAATATGCACAGGCAGCCCAACCATTTAGGCTATGAAGCAAAACTACATTTGTATGCGTGGTTCCTTTTCTGATGGGTTTCCTGTGGTAGAGCGCACGGAATACGTGCTTATATTGGGCTGCCTGTGTTTTACGTTCAATCGCGCGTTTATGTTCAACTGGGTATTGAAACTTACATTGCCCAGTTGAACGTAAACGCTAGAAAAAACGGTTTTCCTTGCGTAAAGCACAGGGAGCCCAATCTAATAATGCGTTATTATTAAGGTAACCCAACATATGAACGTGGTCCAGACAAAACACTGCTGACCAACGGTAGAACACATCAAGCTTCTTTGAACAAAGCTCATTTCTATCAACCGCTGGTCGAGAATACTCGCATGCCGTCACGTGATGGCAAGGATCCGATATACGAGAGCCTTGATGATCATTTGCGTGAAAGTAGGATATCATTAACAGAGGTATGTATGACAGTCGATTACTAGACCATCTGCTAGAGTTAATCTATTATTATTCTACTAGAACCCGAACAGATGTAGTCTGGCGTATTGTGACGTTACACCTGATGGTTATCTCGTACCAAGTAAGCGTTATGAACGTACAAAGCCTTGTTGGGTTACCTGTTCCATGTCTCTACCAGCATTCAATCACTCACTTTGAACGAATTGCGGTAACTCGACCAAAAGCTAGAATGTAACAAGAATTTAGTGACTTGAAGTTGTGTAGTTTTCACCATCGGCCCTCCTAGGCCTTAGCAACACCCTTACTGAAACACCCTTAGAAACACCCTTAGCAACACCCTTAGCAACACCCTTAGAAACACCCTTAGCAACACCCTCGTGATTGTCTAATCTGTTAGTTCTTCAAACCTTTTATATTATCTCTCTCTAACTTTGCGTCGTCGACAAAAACATTGCTTATTTCAGTTTTTCCCGAGGATTAACTAACACCATTGAGCTTTATACAGTCATAATGAAGGGATCTCCCTTTTCCTTCTACACCCATCACACACCCAATCACACCACACCAACATCCACCACACCAACACCCACCCACCCACCACACCTCACAACCACCACACCCACCCATTCACCACACCCACTCACACCAACACCCACCACACCCACTTATACCCACGCACCCACCACACCAACATCCACTCACCCACCCATTTACTGCCACCCACTCACCACACCCACTTATACCCACTCACCCACCACACCAACACCCAGCCACTCACCCACCACACCCACCCACTTACACCCACTCACTCACCACACCCACTTACACCCACTCACTTACACCCACCTACCCACTCACCACACCCACTTATACCCACTCACCCACCACACCAACACCCATCCACCACACGAACACCCACCCACCCACTCACTCACCACACCCACTTACACCCACTCACTTACACCCACCTACCCACTCACCACACCCACTTATACCCACTCACCCACCACACCAACACCCATCCACCACACCAACACCCACCCACCCACTCACCACACCAACTCACTTACACCCACCCACCTATACCCACTCACCCACCACGCCAACACCCACTCACCCACCCACTTACACCCACACACTTACACCCACCCACTCACCACGCCCACTTACACCCACCCACTCACCACACCCACTTACACCCACTCACTTACACCCACTCACTTACACCCACTCACTCACCACACCCACTTACACCCACTCACTCACCACACTCACTTACACCCACTTAACCCACTCACACCTACCCACACCCGCAGGTAACAACCAACGTACTCCATTATATGCTTGAGTTTAATCTAAAGAATGGATATGTGGTGTGCAAAAGACATGACATTCTATACTATTTGTTGTAGTCGGTGAACCACCTATAGACAACATTGTACAGTCTACACGACCAAGATTCAGTTCCAGTTACGACGAACCTGAAGTGATGATCGCAGACCGAACGCCGCCTAAGTTGAAAGTCGAAATGATCTGCGACGAAGAAGAACAGAATGAAGAAATACCCAAACCATTTTATCATGTACTTGAAGAGGGTATCGAAGAGGCTATCGAAGAGGGCCAACAACACAACAAAACGGTGCCCGATAACTGTAAAAGCCCAACGGAAAATTCTGTAAGTTCAGCAAAAACTGACTGCACTGCAAGTATTATCGTATAACATGAAGTACATTTCTTTTCATTTTATAATTTCACATCTTTCAGTCAAAGAAACACGTCACGAAAATCAGGCCAACACATTTCATACCCGCGACAATCTCTCCCTACCCCCCTACTCCTAGACATTGCTGCCTTCCAGTGACAAACAAATGCTGTTCCTTTCATCGAACTATTTTATTGAAATGTTGCGTTGACTGACGTACGCGTCTATGTGTTGTGTTCTAGTACTTAGAATTGATCTATGATGAGACGAACGCACCACTGGAGTCTGAGATGCTTTGAGTAGAACAATGACTGATCTATTAATTAGTCAGTTACA
The DNA here is from genome assembly GCA_033675265.1 of Actinostola sp. cb2023. Lineage (NCBI taxonomy): Eukaryota > Metazoa > Cnidaria > Anthozoa > Actiniaria > Actinostolidae > Actinostola > Actinostola sp. cb2023. The sequence goes on along the minus strand of JAUJYZ010000873.1, from coordinate 27,681 downwards.
ACAACGTTTACAGCTTATATATAAAGACCATAATGTTAAGGATGGAAATGTTTATTTTGTATATATCTCGGACGTGTGTAGTGAAATATTCAATGCTGTATAATGCATGCTACCATTGTGTTATATGTAAAACAAATCAATTAATATAGTTATTCTAGTTGGTTTATTGTTGCAATAGATAGATTAAATAATGAAATGTTAACTGATGTTATTTGCCTCGTTTTCTGTGCACTTTAAGATTTGTATGTTTTCGGCTCTTATTATTAGTCTTTCCAAAGCTGCATCAATTGTACACCAAGTGATCGGCGTTGCTCGGGCACTTCCGGAGGAATCCCGAGTTATAAAATGGGCTCTTTTTTATTTCGTTGGCCACAAACGGGTCGAAGAGTTTCCGAGCGCGTATCGAATTAAATCCGAAGTATTGTTCGTATCGAGTTTCAAGATTGTACTCAGTCGAAGGAAAGAAATACGCTCATCTCACATACAAACACGCTGTTCGTAGTAGACCCGACATGCCCACACTACTGAAGATTTCGTTGTTAAGGGTTCCGAATGATTTTTGGACACATCGACAGCAGCTTCGTCGAGCTTCGTCAGATCATAGTCTGAATCGTCTAGATGTTAAAATAAGTTCCGGAATGATTTTCGATTACTTTTATTCGACCGATATTCCTCAACGTCGGTCTGGACATTCTTGAATAATCATTGTTTTACATGTCTATAAAAGCTAGAGAACGAGATTTGATTTTTTCAGTATATTTTGTTTTGGTAGATCAAGTCGCCTGGTCCGTGTTGCTGTACTTGTTGACGTCACGCAGTGGCTGCTTGTACTAATTGTTCAAAAACCCGTTATTAATATCGGACAATAAAACACATTTATAATGACAAATAGAATGATTGAAGGCAAGAGAAAATGAGGTAAGAGAAGGAATCTCCCGTATTGGGCTCTTGACCCATCATGTGCCCCATTCATTCTATTTTTAGAATCAATCTATTTTGGGAACGGGACGTGATTGGTCAGATCATATAAGGCGAGGTCGCGGAGGCCATTACGCACGGCTTTGATATGAAAAATCAAAATTGAGCGAAGAAAATCTTCTCAACTTTCTCGAACATTTTACAAATTTTTACTTCGAAAACCAGGAGCCCATAAGTAGGAGCGTCCATACGGTATTGGATAGTGTCACAGCGTTTTCACAAGTGTGGTTATTTTTAGAACAGTTTTCCCGCGAATTTTGACCAATCAGAGAACGTTTCCGGTATGACGTCTTTTATGAATTTTGATGAGATGGCAGGTAAAATAAAGATGGCATCCGATAGCGACAAAGAGTATTCTTCAAGTGAACTAAACTACTTATTGTCTAGTGATAGTGAGAGCAGTATTGAGTCATTCGGCACATCAGAATCAATTGAAAGTGATAGTGGTGACGATTGTGCTTCTAAAGGCATCCAAAGCAAGTGGTTCGAAGAACTCGAAGACGAAGGGATCGGACCGACTGGCGGAGAAGCTGTTGTAGCGTGTGGATGCAAATTAGCCGAAGACTTTCAAAAACATATTTTCGTCTAAACTATTTGGTCAGAAAGTGAATTCAATTTATTCTTGGATGTGGTTTAATGGTATCTTGTATGAATTATCGTTGTGGAGTTTGAAGACAAGGCTATTCAAAAACAAATTCGCTGAAACTGCATGATGAGCGACAAGACGAGTCACGAGTGAATCGAATTACAAATAAGATTGGTGAAAGTAAGCGTGTTTGTTGTGTCTTTTCTGTTACCTAAAATGACTTAAAAATGGATTGTGAATATTTTTTGTGAGTCTGATTTGAAATATATTAATAAAAACACGTTGAGCGAAACTGACTCAAAATTACTTTGTTTTTTAATTCAGTTTCTTACTGCGGTACTCAGTATTATGCGAACTCAGACATTCAAACAGTCGGCTGGACTTGTCAATTACTCTAGTAATCAAATTCAAAACTCAAACGAATTCAAAACTAAACTAGACGCTCTACTAGCGTGAACTTGGGCTTCTTAATAAAGCTGTTTTGATAGATTTTAAATGTGAAACCTAATAGCTTGTATCATCATACAGAAGTAGTTTTAGCCTACATGTATTACTTGCAGAATTTAAGTCACTCGTTGTGTGACTCAGTAGAGCATGCATACGTAATTAGCTTCAACACTCACACTCCTAGCTGACAGCTGCATGGCGAAGCACATTTCGATTACCTTGCAAGAAACGATTTCACAAACTCAATAAAATTACGATCGAGTTCTTACTAAGCCACAGACATCTGTTAGAAATACACTTTCAGACAGAATTGCAAGGCCAAAAAGTATTCTCTAGGATATTTGCATATTTACTAAGCAGTATTAATGAACGACTCGACTGGCTCGAGCAAGGGAGCACGGCAAAATCCTTTTTGAATGCTGCTGGTGATTTGATTTATCGTTACGGTCCTATCGTTACGTCCGTCTGCCATCTTGAATTTCGTTGATAAGCTGCTGACCACAACTTCTGTATACTCAAAAATTGGAACGATACAGAGAAGATTAGCATGCGCATGCGCTATGGTGAACTTGCAGATTTGGCGTAGAAACACGACGACGACCAAAAAGAATAACCGTCTGTAATCTTAGAAGTAATAATGATATCAGGCTTCGACCAAATCGGATCCATAATTTAGCTCAAAATCATATTTGGTTTCCATTTGGTGGGTCTTCTGACTTCTATTTTTAAAGTTTTCTGATTTTTTTATGTTGATTGACAGAAGCGAAAACCCAAATTACAGGCTAACTACCTAAATGTCTGAGTTCGCATAATACCGAGAATCGCAGTAAGAGGTTTTTGACTGATTGAAGTAAGCCGTGCTGTGAACCATCGGCATCAACATGACCATGTGCTCGCGAAGAACTGATCGCTTTCAATGCACCTTACTTGACTTGACTTGACTTGACTTTAACCTTTGATTTTCTAACGTTTTAGAGGCACAACGCTTCATAATACGTTTGTATTTCTCCGTGAAGTTAACAGGAACTGATATTTCTGATCAGAAAACACGCGTTCACATTATCTATCCACGAAACTCTGCCACGAAACCGCCTGGCCATCACTTCAATTCAAATCCTGTAAGTTCACTTCGTTCGGGAAACGCAGTCTAGAATTTTAGGTCAAGGTTCAAAGTAGCGGCCTATGGAATCCTGGGAAGTTGTTACTATGATAAAATTGGGAATCAGACACAAAGTAAACTGGATAATCCTGACTTTTATTTGTACATTTATTCGGGTCTGTCCGCCATTTTATTTTTGTCGTGAAACCGGAAATGAAACCGTCTTACCGGAAACGTTCTCTGATTGGTCAAATGACCTTCTTTCGCGGAAAAACTGTTCTAAAAATAACCACACTTGTGAAAACGCTGTGACACAGACCCAGTATGGAGCATGGACGCTCCTACTTATGGGCTCCTGCGAAAACTCAATAAAGGATTTTACCAAATTATCCTTTTGGGATTTGACTGAAATTATTGTGAATTTGAGACAATTGAGACGATTCTAAATAGAGGAAAACAGCTTCAGTTTGCCATGTCCTTCGACAGAGAAAACCGACCAAGGAGTCGTTTTGTTGTAGCCGGCGTCTTGTAGGACTGCAGATGGTTGAATTAAATTTTCATGTCCACAATAATGGCTGGCGCTTCAAGGTTTTGGTGATGTTGGCTCTTGTAAAGTTTCCTTCGTGTTTTCCAACCTGAGAATAACGCTTGGACTTCGTAATTGTTGAATACAAGTGCCGGTAAGACCACATTAATTAACTTTATAGAGTTTGTTTTCGTGATTGCTTTGACTTTGATCGTTGTGTAGTTTATATTTGTAGCACCTTAATTTTGCTCAATTCGCCTGAGTATTCGTAAAATCCTTCAATGAGTCTTAGAGAATTAAATTGTGGCCTTTTCTCAGAGACTGTTGACGATATTGTTTCGCTCAGTTTTGTATTTTTATTCAGTGCAGACTTTGCATGTAAACATCATAGCAATCGTGCGACCACTGCTTTGTTATCTTGGAGCAGAAGCTGTGTAGTCTTTTGCTTTTCTTTTTAATGGCAAAAAAATAAAAAGGAAAAACCAAGGTAAGGTTGAGTATTTTAAAATTCTACAAGTCAAGAGTGGTTGCGTGGGCATGGTAACTAAAGCTAAAAATATCTTCGATCTAAAAATAGAATTAACGGGGCCCATGATGGGGTACCAGGGATTCCTTCTCTTACCTCATTTTCTCTTGTTGAAGGTTATTTTATTCCACGTTTGACAAATTCAGAAGGAAAAGGAATCGTAAATCGGTCGTACTTCAAAAGTTCATCAAAGCAAATAGGCCGTCATTAACGCCACGGAAAGCAAGGTCAATGCTAAAGTACGTTCGAACACTTTTATTTGATCGATTTCCCTCAACGTCGGCCTGGACATTCTTGAATAATCATTGTTTTACATGTCAAAAGCTAGAGAACGAGGATTTGACTGATCTCCCAGTAAATGGGTTGCTAGCTTCGTCCCAGCTAGTCTCCCTCGCAGCCGTGTTTATTGTCGTCACGCAACGCTCTCCAAACACGACTGCGAGCTAAGAGACCACAGGAAGCCCAAGCTCTTTAATGGCCGAGTATACGCTCATTGAGCGTCTTGTTTCAGATAGATCGGCGTCAACATAGAAACGATAATCAACAATTCTTGAAATCAGTTTTATATGAATATCACGCGATCTGATATATGTACGTTCTATCAGGGTAGCAAAGGGGGAGGGGTTGCGCTTCACGCGATCTGATATATGTACGTTCTATCAGGGTACGTAGCAAAGGGGGAGGGGTTGCGTTTCACGCGATCTGATATATCTACCTCATATCAGGGTAGCAAAGAGGAAGGGGTTGCGCTTCACGAGATCTGATATATGTACGTTCTATCAGGGTAGCAAAGGGAGAGCGGTTGCGCTTCACGCGATCTGATATATGTACGTTATATCAGGGTAGCAAAGGGGGAGGGGTTGCGCTTCACGCGATCTGATATATGTACGTTATATCAGGGTAGCAAAGGGGGAGCGGTTGTGCTTCACGCGATCTGATATATGTACGTTATATCAGGGTAGCAAAGGGGGAGGGGTTGCGCTTCACGCGATCTGATATATGTACGTTATATCAGGGTAGCAAAGGGGGAGGGGTTGCGCTTCACGCGATTTGATATATGTACGTTATATCAGGGTAGCAAAGGGGGAGGGGTTGCGCTTCACGCGATTTGATATATGTACGTTATATCAGGGTAGCAAAGGGGGAGGGGTTGCGCTTCACGCGATCTGATATATGTACGTTATATCAGGGTAGCAAAGGGGGAGGGGTTGCGCTTCACGCGAAACGCAACAGAAATTAGAGAAGACTGACGACGATGAGCAGTGGTTCCTACCCCATTTTGCAGTAGTAAAGGAAGACAGAGAAACGACAAAGATTCGAATCGTCTTTGACGCAGCAGCAAAGCTGAAATCAAGGTAAAATCTTGAACAATGCTATAACACCAGATCATAACACCAGGCCCAAAACTTCAGAGAGACTTGACGAATGTAGTAGACTTGTACTGATGCGTTTCATCCTCCTGACTCTCAGAAGGTACCGACTGAAAGAGACATGCTGAGTGCCATATCACCTTTATTGGACCCACTTCAGTTCCTATCCCCGTTTACTGTGATAGCAAGGATACTCTTATAAGAGAGATGGACTACGGGACTTGAATGGGATGACACTTTACCTGATAACCTGGTTGCAAAGTGGAAGGACTGGGTTGAAGAGTTACCGCTGCTCTCAACCTTTGAAATCCCAAGATGTTTGCAGCAATGAAAGCCAACAGAAGTACAGCTTCATATGCTTCCACCGCATACTTAAAGCAGATTTCGTATGACGGTGAAAGCCGTGCCGTGACCGAATGAATGAAAACCTTTATTTAAAAATTCAGGGTAGCTCTGTCAGCAATAAACAAAAATCACTGTTAAACCGATGAGTAGAATTTCGATTGAATCCGTGCCGTGACCGTGCCTTGCCGTGCGCCGTGGTTTTTCACAGTCATACGAAATCTGCTCAAAGTCGGTCTTTATATACAATTACACCAACGTCGTCTTTAAGTGCATCCAAGATTCGTGTTGCGCCACTCAAAGGCAATGACAATTCCTAGACTTGAGCTAATGGTTGCAGTGATCTCAGTTCGACTAGCCAACTCAAGATTTCACCAAGTCTTTATCTGTGGACCAAATCGTTTTCTGGACTGAGTCTAATGTACTGTATTGGGTACGGAATCAGAGTAGAAACTTCAAGCCATTTGTCAATAACCGAATTAGCGAGATACACTCAACAACTCACCCTGAACAGTGGAGGCACGTTCCTGGTGAGCAAAACCCAGCAAACCTTCCAACAAGGGGAATGAAGTCAAGACATCACACTTGATAGACAGCAAAGTTTGGAAAGAAGGCCCCGAATTCCTAAAGTGCGATGAATCAGAATGGCCTATCCGTTTACATCACGAAACTGAGAATAAAGACCTAGAGGTGACTAAATCTGCTAGAATGCACACAACACAAGAATCGTTAGATTTCCACCTCAGCCCATGCAACTTCTCAATATTTGTTATATTTTATAGTTACTTATTTTATAGTTGGTGTTGATGTCTCACGACTTTACCGACTTAATAAATGTAGATGTAGACTTCCAACATGAACAACTACAAACAAACAGCATAGTCTCGCGTTTATGAAACAGTGATATTTTTGCTTTTAAAAAGCGTGCACAGACAGAAGGGTTTCAAACTGCCAAAGGTGAGAAGATCTTGGAAAATTTGATCCCTGCATGGAACAGGGGAAGATGGACTTCTTTGTGCAGTCGGACGTCTTGACAACGCAGACCTGCCTTATGAAGCTAAACATCCTATCATCTTGCCCAAAGAACACTCATTGACGAGACTTATTGTTAGGACTGTTGAACACACGTTGACTGAGTTACGTACAAGATTCTGGGTTGTTAAAGGAAGACGTACAGTGCGTGAAGTAATTATTAACAAGTGTCCAGTTTGCAGACTACGGTTCAGAGCGAAACCTTCTGGCCAGATGATGACCCCCGGCTCTACTAAGATCAAGAGTGACTTCTTCCATGAGAGCCTATGAGCGCATAGGTATATAAACTATGGCGGACCCTATCGATCTGACCAAGCAAGGGCGTGGTAAGGCGAAAGCTAAGAGATATCTATGTCTATTCACGTGCCTTGCAACTCGTGCCGTACATTTGGAAATGTCTTACTCATTGAATACCGACTCGTTTACTTTACTCGGATGACATCAAGGAGGGGGGCACCAATCTACGTCATATCTGACAACGGTTCAACTTTGTCGGAGCCGAACGAGAACTTCGAGAGCTGATTGAAGACCTAAGCCAAGACAAAATTGCCTGCGAGACATCTCGACGACAGCACATTGACTGGAAGTTTAACCCTCCATTGAGTCTATTATAAAGAGTGCAAAGAATTCTTGGTAACGCAGACATAACTGATGAGGAGTTCCACACAGCTATGTGTGGTGCAGAACAGTTGCTAAATTCTTGACCAATAACTTACGTTAGTACGGATTCTAATGACTTGTGTCCACTTACTCCTAACCATTTCATCATTGGACAAATGGGAGGATCATATGCTGCAGAAGCATCTGACAACGAGGAAGCATTCAACCCCGCGTGCAACAGCTGATCGGTCAAGTATGGAGACGCTGGAGAAGAGAGTTTCTTCCTAGCCTGAACACCAGGAAGAAGTGGTTCCACCCACAGCGAAATCTTGGTGAAGGAGACGTAGTGATGATCATAGAGCCTAACGCTTCCCGGAACGATTGGCCGCTTGGTCGTATTGCTGAAGTGTTCCCAGGAGCTGATGGTTTCGTGAGAGTAGCACGAGTGCATGCAAGAGGAAAAGAGTATCTACGCTCTGTACATTGCCGATGTCCTTTGGAATATGCACGAAGACGTCGAAAAACGGACATTGTGAAGAAAGAAACTGTTAATATTGTGTTAACTAAAAATCTTTAGAGACTATTTTCTGTAAAGCGAATGTTTCACCTCCGAGAGGGGGAAGTGTTGCGAATCGTTTATTATAATATCATGCTACCCCGCTGACAACAGGGACAGTGGGCTCAGACATTTGCGAGGAGCGAGTGTGAAAGTATGTCGAGGCACGCGTTGTTATGTCAAAATAAAAGGTCTAAAAGCGAACCAAGAAAAAGAGAAAGTTCCAATAGGGAACAACTATCGATACATTTGAAAACATTACGTAAAAGGAATCCTTATCAAGATGTACATAAACAGGTGTTCTGAAACCTTTGCGGCCTCGGACCGATTGAGAGCTATGATAACATTATTGCCCAAGTGGCAAAATATTAAGATCCTACGCATAGAATTTTCAATGGAAAAAAATCATACGGGACTTTAAGAAACCTGTCAATTCAACTCAAAATATTGTAAAGTATTATTTTTATTCAATTTCTTTATCTTTGATTTCTAGCCTTAGTTACTATTTGGGAATATTTCTTCCACTCACTAGGTTTTCATTTCATTATATCACTATATTTCGACTTTAGTTGATGATAAGTGGTTATAATAATAATAACACTTTATTGAAGACGCTTGTACAAAATGATAAAATAGTATCTTACAAAAGGAAAATCTGAGGTTAGCCCTATATTAAGAATTTCCCTCTCAAAAAATTGTTAAAAAATATAAGTATACACACATTACTAATTGAAAAATGATAATCTAGCAATACAAAAAGATACTATGTTGCGTCCTCCCATCTCTTAATATTAAAGACATCCATAGGCTTTTTGATGTCGATCGACGTGACCATACCTAATATGGCTCTATGTAGTGTTCACTGTGTGATTATTACTTTTAATGACCATCGCACAATTCAAATACAATAAACAAACTACCATTTTATTCCTCTCATGAAACGATATCAGTTGTCATTCAATCTTCCTGTTGCCATACAATAAATGGTTATAGTACTGTCATGGTCCTTCTATCAAGCCTGTTGCCATACAATAAATGGCTATAGTACTGTCATGGTCCTTCTATCAAGCCTGTTGCCATACAATAGATGGCTATAGTACTGTCATGGTCCTTCTATCAAGCCTGTTGCCATACAATAGATGGTTATAGTACTGTCATGGTCCTTCTAGCAAGCCTGTTGCCATACAATAGATGGATATAGTACTGTCATGGTCCTTCTAGCAAGCCTGTTGCCATACAATAGATGGTTATAGTACTGTCATGGTCCTTCTATCAAGCCTGTTGCCATACAATAGATGGTTATAGTACTGTCATGGTCCTTCTAGCAAGCCTGTTGCCATACAATAGATGGTTATGGTACTGTCATGGTCCTTCTATCAAGCCTGTTGCCATACAATAGATGGTTATGGTACTGTCATGGTCCTTCTATCAAGCCTGTTGCCATACAATAGATGGTTAAAGTACTGTCATGGTCCTTCTAGCAAGCCTGTTGCCATACAATAGATGGCTACAGCACTGTCATGGTCCTTCTAGCAAGCCCGGCCTGTTGCCATACAATAGATGGCTATAGTACTGTCATGGTTCTTCTAGCAAGCCTGTTGCCATACAATAGATGGCTATAGTACTGCCATGGTCCTTCTAGCAAGCCTCATACAATAGATGGCTATAGTACTGTCATGGTCCTTCTAGCAAGCTTGTTGCCATACAATATATGGCTATAGTACTGCCATGGTCCTTCTAGCAAGCCTCATACAATAGATGGCTATAGTACTGCCATGGTCCTTCTAGCAAGCCTCATACAATAGATGGCTATAGTACTGTCATGGTCCTTCTAGCAAGCCTGTTGCCATATAATAGATGGCTATAGTACTGTCATGGTTCTTCTAGCAAGCCTGTTGCCATACAATAGATGGCTATAGTACTGCCATGGTCCTTCTAGCAAGCCTCATACAATAGATGGCTATAGTACTGTCATGGTCCTTCTAGCAAGCCTGTTGCCATACAATAGATGGTGATAGTACTGTCATGGTCCTTCTAGCAAGCCTGTTGCCATATAATAGATGGCTATAGTACTGTCATGGTTCTTCTAGCAAGCCTGTTGCCATACAATAGATGGCTATAGTACTGCCATGGTCCTTCTAGCAAGCCTCATACAATAGATGGCTATAGTACTGCCATGGTCCTTCTAGCAAGCCTCATACAATAGATGGTTATAGTACTGCCATGGTCCTTCTAGCAAGCCTCATACAATAGATGGCTATAGTACTGTCATGGTCCTTCTAGCACGTGATATTCGTGACAATTGACGTCAGTAGTGTTATTGTTCTCTCCAGGCTCCTCGAGTGAGTGATGAATAGAAGAGGGAGTTTCACGTGTCTGCAAAACCAATGGGTGACGTAAGTGAGTGATGGATAGGAGAGGACATGTCACGTGTCTGTAAAACCAATGGGTGACGTAAGTGAGTGATGGATAGGAGAGGGCATGTCACGTGTCTGCAAAACCAATGGGAGACGTAAGTGAGTGATGGATAGGAGAGGACATGTCACGTGTCTGTAAAACCAATGGGTGACGTAAGTGAGTGATGGATAGGAGAGGACATGTCACGTGTCTGCAAAACCAATGGGTGACGTAAGTGAGTGATGGATAGGAGAGGGCATGTCACGTGTCTGCAAAACCAATGGGTGACGTAAGTGAGTGATGGATATGAGAGGGCTAGTCACGTGTCTGCAAAACCAATGGGTGACGTAAGTGAGTGATGGATAGGAGAGGGCATGTCACGTGTCTGCAAAACCAATGGGTGACGTAAGTGAGTGATGGATATGAGAGGGAATGTCACGTGTCTGCAAAACCAATGGGTGACGTAAGTGAGTGATGGATAGGAGAGGGCTAGTCACGTGTCTGCAAAACCAATGGGTGACGTAAGTGAGTGATGGATAGGAGAGGGCATGTCACGTGTCTGCAAAACCAATGGGTGACGTAAGTGAGTGATGGATATGAGAGGGCATGCGCTTGTCACTCTTTCCTCCCCCTCCCCCTCCCCCTAGACACCCTGGATTTTAGAGGATGGCGTTCACAAAATTTACCCACCCCTTCCCCCTCCCTAGTCACCCTGGGTTGGGTTTTCGAGGATGGCGTTTCAAAGATTCCCTGTCCCCCTCGTCTTGCCTCCCCCTACTCCCTAGACACCCTGGGTTTTCGAGGATGGCGTTAACAAGATTCGCCGTGACCCTCGTCTTGCCTCCCCCTACTCCCTAGACACCCTTTTCGAGGATGGCGTTAACAAGATTCCCCGTCATTCTCGTCTTTTCTCCCCCTACCCCCTAGACAGCCTAGGAAATAAAACAATCAGTTGCGCGCAATAATCACATGGTCTGTAATGGCTGCATATACCTGTACAACAAGTGGTTGATACGTAGGTCTAGTGAACACTAAATCCTGATACCCAGTCTTTTGTGGTGTTGTATAGATTGCAGCTTCTTGTTGATTGACACATTGGTATTCATTCACGTCATACAGCGGACTCGATGTCATGTCTACTGATGGTGCACCTGTGCAAAGCCAAATAATGGAACATTACACGTCATCATAAATGACGTCATTAATGATTCATGACGACTACCGTGATGGAGGGCGTGGATAAGTGGTCTAATTACCATACAACTACCGTGATGGAGGGCGTGGATAAGTGGTCTAATTACCATACAACTACCGTGATGGAGGGCGTGGATAAGTCTAATTACCATACAACAACTACCGTGATGGAGGGCGTGGATAAGTGGTCTAATTACCATACAACTACCGTGATGAAGGGCGTGGATAAGTGGTCTAATTACCATACGACTACCGTGATGGAGGGCGTGGATAAGTGGTCTAATTACCATACGACTACCGTGATGGAGGGCGTGGATAAGTGGTCTAATTACCATACAACTACCGTGATGGAGGGCGTGGATAAGTGGTCTAATTACCATACAACTACCGTGATGGAGGGCGTGTATAAGTGGTCTAATTACCATACAACTACCGTGATGGAGGGCGTGGATAAGTGGTCTAATTACCATACAACTACCGTGATGGAGGGCGTGGATAAGTGGTCTAATTACCATACAACTACCGTGATGAAGGGCGTGGATAAGTGGTCTAATTACCATACGACTACCGTGATGGAGGGCGTGGATAAGTGGTCTAATTACCATACAACTACCGTGATGGAGGGCGTGGATAAGTGGTCTAATTACCATTATACAACTACCGTGATGGAGGGCGTGGATAAGTGGTCTAATTACCATACAAGTACCGTGATGGAGGGCGTGGATAAGTGGTCTAATTACCATACAATTTGGTCAACTTTAACTTTGAATTTCTCCAAGAATTATTAATAGTTTGAGATGCTATGTTAAACACGAGAAAGAGTGTTTCATCCGATATCCAAACACCTCGAAGGCTCGAGGTAGGCTTCACTTCATATCTTCAGTGTTTTTAACATTTTGTTACTTTTCGATTCAAATAGGAGAAAGACCAAAAATCACAACACTAATAAGTACAATTATTATACATTGTACTCAGTATCTGTATTCTCATTGGTCGAGAGCCTACAGATAATTCTAACTATCAGTGCGCACTAGCGAATGATATGAAACTCGCTCCGCGGTCCCTGAATGCCGATTTATATGTCTGCATCCCCTCAATTTAAATGACCTACGATTCGGCCACAAGATCAATTTTCTGTCAGTTTAAACTTGCTGGAAACTACTCTCAGAAGGCAGGAAATGATATTTCAGAGACCCCATACCTCAAACATTTTCGGGGGAACATGCCCCTGAACCCCCCCTAGGAGCTCGCGCCTTCGAAACCCGTCAGAATGTGCCCCCAAATAATTTCGCCCTTGCTACGGGTCTGGTGGGACAGTACTGGTGTGACATTGCTACAATCTGCTCATACTCAGTAACTTACTCATGTTACAGTTGATAACAAAAAACTCAACCATGCAATAAGCGATTAGTGCTAATCGTCCCTCGTGATAAGTACTGGGGAGAGTAACTGAAATGTTTTCCAGTAACTGGAAATCTTTTTTTCCAGTTACTGGAAAAATTTCCAGTTACTCTTGCCAGTACTTTCCCTAGTTTCAAAGTACATCACGTGGTATTATTCTGCGCATTTGATTGGCTGGTTACCTCATGAATAATTAACGATATGAGAACTTTGTTTCCTATGTTAATAAGGTACAGTGGAATCCCGATTTTTCGAACCTCCAATGACAAAAATCACTTCGAGAAGTCGGGAGTTCGAAAACACGAAGGTGGCATCGAATTACGCTAGAATGATGGGTATATTGTGTTATAACAACGTAGAAGGCAAACAAAGTATTATGACACTCTTTTACAGATTTTTATGTACAAACAAAACGTAAATTTAAAGATTAGAGTTAATTCGGCAGAACAAGAACCAATATTGATGTACATGCAGTAATTCTGACTGCGTTGATATATTGTGATTTGGTGAAAACAAACACCACAGAGTTCATTCAACTGACGTAGCGGGTAATCAGCTCCTGTTTCTTCTCAATTCTAAAACTATTCTCTATAATGTTAGATCAAAGTGCGCTTAATTGGTTCCTAAATTTACAAGGTTCGAGAAATCGAGGGTAATTTTGGCCGCGGGAGCCAATAATTGGTTCGAAAATCGAGGGTTCGAAAAATCAGGGGTAAATTTACAGTGTTTGACTGAAGCAAATCCAAGGGAAACGAGGTTTGGTTCGAAAAATCGGGAGGTTCGAAATATCGAGGGTTCGAAAAATCGGGATTCCGCTGTAATTAAAATTCCTATTTTGCTATTTCGCTATTTCACTATTTCTGTTTGGTCAACGTTTTTGAAAACAGGTGTATACAATATAAATAAAACTATTCTATTTTTCAGGTAGGCCGTATATTACACATATACTAAGAACTACAACATAATCTTTACATGTATCTTACCTGTTCCTTGTTTCCTTGGTTTTCTCTTACTGCAGAAGATAAAGATTTCAAACTAAATCACTTATGCCAGTTGTAATTACATGATAGACCATTATATTAGGCTAAAAATAGCCACCATGCCCATTATCATGAGGACATTATACGTAAGATCGACTCTCTTATATAATGTGCAGTATTTCACTGGGGGTGGGGTGGGTAGAAGTGCAGTATTTACTGGGGGTGTGGGTGGGTAGAGGTGCAGTATTTCACTGGGGGTGGGGTGGGTAGAAGTGCAGTATTTACTGGGGGTGGGGTGGGTAGAAGTGCAGTATTTACTGGGGGTGGGGTGGGTAGAAGTGCAGTATTTACTGGGGATGTGGGTGGGTAGAGGTGCAGTATTTCACTGGGGGTGGGGGTGGGTAGAGGTGCAGTATTTCACTGGGGGTGTGGGTGGGTAGAAGTGCAGTATTTACTGGGGGTGGGGGTGAATAGAAGTGCAGTATTTACTGGGGGTGGGGGTGGATAGAAGTGCAGTATTTACTGGGGGTGGGGGTGGATAGAAGTGCAGTATTTACTGGGGGTGTGGGTGGGTAGAAGTACAGTATCTACTGGGGATGGGGGTGGGTAGAGGTGCAGTATTTCACCAACCCTTTCTTTGTATAACGTACCGCATGGACATAGTGTTAAGTCCTTTTCGCTTCCATAGACAGAATGTCATCAATGAAATTAAAACAACAGCAAACACGCCACATATTCCACCAGTAACAATCATTACTGGTACAGCACTTGATTCAGGTACACCTTGGCTTCCTACCGCCGTAGCAGTGCCTGCAGTGTCATTACTTGGTGAAGGAGTACTGGGTCTTTTATCTGTAGAGCAAAATCGATAATGATACCCCACCTATGAATCCCTTCCCCTTGCTAAATGAGAACAGATCATCAGGATGGGTGTAGAAATAAATTTACTGGTAATGAGAACAGATCATTAGGATGGGTGTAGAAATGAATATTTACTGGTAATGAGAACAGATCATCAGGATGGGTGTAGAAATGAATATTTACTGGTAATGAGAACAGATCATCAGGATGGGTGTAGAAATGAATATTTACTGGTAATGAGAACAGATCATCAGGATGGGTGCCGGGATAAATGAATATTTTCTCA
>JAUJYZ010000873.1:0-7500 GCA_033675265.1 Actinostola sp. cb2023 | reverse complement strand
CCAACATTGCAGTTTACATTGGTGTCGTGATAATTACTATGAAAGCCAATACAGTCGAAACTCTTCTTGCGACCACTCTCGTAAGCGACCAGCTCTAGTTACGACCAATTTTAGTCTGATTCGTATTAATCAACACTCAAGAACTTCTTCAGTAAGTCTTAGACTCAAATTACTGTTGTGTGAAACGTTGTTTGCAAGTGCGCATTATAATACAATACTGTAGTAATGGGCAAGTATCGTGCTTACGTATTACAATACATCACAAGTCAGAGCTAAAAGCTCTTGTAAGCGATCAGCCTATATTGTTTCAGCGCGTGGTCGCTTATGAGAGCCCATTCTCTTACATAAGCGACCAGCTCTAGGTACGACCACTTTTTCGAATTCCCGAGGTGGTCGCTTACGAGAGCTTCGACTGTCATTGCTATAGAAGGAAGTAGCTTTGCATACCATTTGACATCAATATTGTGTACAGAAACTAGAAATATTTCTGGAGAAAACCAAAAATACACAATTGCCGAATTGGACAAGCGTTCGACGCAATATTCTATTCTATTGATATATGTACGCGTGCTCACAGTGTTCTAGAGAATCCATGTAAGAAAATAATACACTTGACCTCTTCGTGGCCGACATGAAGGGTCGCTGTAAAACGGGGATGGACCCTGCGGCTCCCTGCGGATGGACCTGGCGGATGGATCCTGCGGATGGACCCGGCGGATGGATGGACCCTGCGGATGGACCTGGCGGATGGACCCGGCGGATGGACCGGATTTTTTTGGAAAATATATAGAAATATAGAAAATATAAACGTAATAAATCCAAACTAGTTATAAATGGGTCTCGGTATTTTGCGAGCTGCTTGTTGCAGTTGTGAGTATTTTGCGCATCGTAACATAGCCTGCGTAAACATAAAACTCGTATCAGAAATATGAAACTCCCTATTAGTCCTGTCCTGTGGCTTTGGAGCCAGCAGTGTCACTTCTTGAAGGTGCTGGTCCTGTGGAGACCTGTGAGACTGATCTAGTGTCTTTCACGGTGCAGTAATTTTCTCGGCGTTGCAGTGGAACTCGGGTAATAGAGTTGGATGGCAGTCAGTTTATAGTGTCGAGTATATTTCAGTCATATTATATAGTTTCATTTTTACCAGTGTGCATAATTATAATCCATACAACAATCAATTTTAAACATACTAAATTTAAAGTACACCCTAATAAATCACGAGTGCCGAATTTCATTTCAAGAAAAACAAAACAACTCAAGGTACTTAAAGGCAATTTGGAAAATCACATTTCTTGTAATAACTCGCCTTATTTCTTGATCGTCTGTATTGCCTTGTCTGTCTTGTGTCTGTCTTGTTTCAGCCATGACGAACCCGTGTTTATCGATAAGATCAGGACATCCATACATTCAAAAGTGGTCGTGTGGATTCCAAAAAGAAGACGTAATATAATAATTGATAAAACGTTCGACATCTTGTGACTGGAGATGGTCAATGTTTACGTGCTGGACAACGAATAATCTTGAGCATTACTCCCTCTCAGTCTGCAGTGTCCGAAATTGAATCATACACCCGGGAAGGGTACTCCCATATAAACGCTGTACGGGTATGTGCCGCTGGACAGGGTCGGGAGTTTGGCCTTCTAGGTCTGAGATGGGTATCATCTCAGCTCTTTTAGATCGGAGATGGGTCTTTGATCGGCCCTCTTTGGTCTAAAATGGGGCACTAAGTTTCAGCATTTGAGATGGAATTGTGTTTTTTTATAGGTCTGAGACAGGGTATATAGGGATTTTTATCCGGTCCTAGTGTACACCCTCACCTAAAGATTATGCATGGAGTACCCCCTCCTCCCTCCCCCCTCCTCTACGTCAAGCGGAAGCGAGCAGTATCATGTCGTCTCACTTCACAGATCGGCCCAAGTGATGTATGCCATGTGCATGTCTGATCGCCTCAGTATAATACTATTTTACAATTTCAAAGTGAAATTGTAAAATGCAAAATGTAAAATGCACTTCTAAATTAATTTATAATCTTTTTTCGAAAAAAAAAATCTGATCCATCCGCCAGGTCCATCCGCAGGGTCCATCCTCGTTTTACAGCGGGTTATGAAAGGCTTGTGGGCATTTTAAATACAGTGTTTTCCTACAAGTTTGTCTAGACTTTTACAGACGTCCAAGTAAAGGACATTCATCTGACCACAATGACCATACAAGACAACCACAAAACCTATCACATGGAGGCCAAATGTTGGTGCATCAGTCCAAATATATACCTCTACAAGTCGAACCCCTACTAAGCGGCCACCTCAACTTCGATGTTGTACTGTGAAGTTCAATGTGATTTCTGGCGGGATTGGATAAATAAACCCTTACGAAGCGGTTGGGCTGCCTGTATACGAAGCGGTCAAAAAGGCGCACCGTCCTGATAGAAAACGGGGATGACAGATGAGAGTCCGAAATAGAAGGTGACGATTGATAAAAACATCCAGACACATTTTTATTATCTACCACTCCTTATGCATTTCTGACGAGCCCCTAATAAGCGACAACTTGCCCGAGAAGTGGTCTATTATTAGGGGTTCGACTGTATGTTGTGAACAAATGATTATATCAAACAGTCACGTACCTTGATTGTCACGAAACAGTATTGATGTCAAACTAGTAATACATCGACGTTTGTGCCTCACATAAGTAGTCTTGTTAGCAATACATTGACATTCCTTGCAGCAGAGGTTCACGCATCTCCCTCCATACGAGCTACATACTTCACTGCCGTTCTTTTGGTTGGTAAATATGTCGCCGTCAGTAGCTCGTGTTATATCGACATATGTTAATCCAACATACCATAATGAACTCAGACAACACAAAACCAAATATATTGCAGCCATAGTGTGTCTACCACACAATGTACATTACTTCTTGGACGATGGCGACTGTTGTCTGTCATTTCATGTTTCCGCTCGGTTGTTGTCATGGCAACGTAGTATCGGATTCTCGTATCGACGTATACAGCTGTATATCGATGCATAACCTGCGTGGCGGCCTAAAGGGTACGGATCGGAGGGACTAGGGATCGGAAGGGATCGGAGGGGGAAAGGGGAGGGGCACTGAGGAGAGGAGGGGAAAAGGAGGGGGAATGGGGAGAGAGGGGGAGGGAGGGCATGCAGCGAAGACCCTTGATTTTACCGAACGCCCCCTATTAAAAATTCCTAATCCTGCATGCTGTCAAGTGTCATCTGTCAGAATAACCCAACCACGTTTTGAGTTATCAAACATACGTTACTTCCGTTTCTTGTCAAAACATAATCGACACATGTAGAAAATCTTCACTGCTCACTACAGAGCAGAGCTTAGAGGGGAGGGGGAGAAGTGTGGCTACTTGATCACATCGTACCTATTTATAGAATCTCCCTTCCCCTCCCCCATGAGATTCTGAGTTTTGCTTGGTGTTGGCTACTTGCCACACGTAATGTGACATGTAGCTGATAGCCAAGTTTTGCTCTATTCAGTGTCGGTAAGTATGAGCTTCGGTGAAGTGTTGCCACGGCTCATTATTGCTGGCCACGCCGTGCTGACGAGTCCCAGTAAGGACGAAACAGCTGTCCACGGCTGCTTTCTAGTTGCGAGCGTTTTCTCATGTCAGGTTTAGCTAACCGTTGTGCTATGTGTTATTACTCGTACCCAGGCCGAAGGCCGGCGCACGAGTCTAAGATTCGAGACCGTATTTTTTTTTTTAAATACGTACCGGTCGCGATATGGCAGAAGGAGACAAAAAGTCTGGCCACAAGAAAGATTACAAATTAAAGCACAAACCAACCAGGAAGCACCGGAGGTCAAGGGGCAAAAATCTACGTGTATTCTCGTCTAGTTTAGATTGAACTCGACAATTCGTAGATCTCTATCTTTGCTCACCAACACACCGGCATTGGTAGAACATGCCAAAGCCACAGCTATCTCAAAAAGAAGAGACTATAGAGTCATTCTTCCATGACAATCTCCGATACTTGACCCTGTTTTTTTTTGATCATACGTTCAATGCACGTTATGACAATGACAATGACAGTTGCGTGACGAGGGAGACTATTTGTCGGTGAGCATAGATAAAGATCTCCGAATCAGTACGTACTTGGTACGTCTTGAGGTTGCATAGGTCAGATGATTCTTACATTGTATGTTGCCCAGAAAGTCGTACACGGTCTTTCCTTACTGTTCTGTTCCATTCCATTCCATTCCATTCCATTCCATTCCATTCCATTCCATTCCATTCCATTCCATTCCATTCCATTCCATTCCATTCCATTCCATTCCATTCCATTCCATTCCATTCCATTCCATTCCATTCCATTCCATTCCATTCCATTCCATTCCATTCCATTCCATTCCATTCCATTCTAATGAAATACTACAACACTAAACTTGGGGTTCCTGTGCTACGCATGTCGCGGAAGAGTGATGCGAGGTGACGCTATGCATTTCGGGAAGGTGCGAAGACGAAGACGTAGCGCGTAATTCATCAAGCATGTTTACATCAACCGGACGATAAACTGGACTACCAAGAAGGATTCTGTTAGTTCTACTGTACAATGCAGGTCAGTAAATACCACTAAGTGCATATGTCTTGTTTTTTGTACCGTAATGACGTTATTTTTGAGACGTAATTCGCTGTAAGCAGTTCACGTTGAACAGTCGACCGAGAAACTAGTTACAAAATGGCGCTAAAGAAAACCATGTTTTGTCGACGTTACATTATGCTTTTGCATTGGATATGTTGTTACATTTTGGGAAATAATGCTGTCCGAACACTTGATTTGTAAGCGTGAATAGTAGATCATCAGGTTTTATATTTTTAACAAAGTTCAACTCGGTCACATTAGATTTAGGGCCGTACGTTGCAGAAATCGTTTGTCGTTCGTTGAACAATCTGAAACAACTCTCTAACTGCAAGAAGTTAGAGATTCGTTTCTGATTGTTCAACGAACGATAAACGATTTCTGAACTATTTCTGGGGTGCCCACGGTTTTTTGATTCGTACTTTAATATTTCTTAACAAAGTTTATATTTCGTACCTCTGCAGATATTATACTTTCTTTCTTCCTACAACCAAATATGTAATGTCCATGCTACAATTGATCATTTTTGAACAAAAAAGGTTGGTTGTATACTAATTACTAAATACAAGTTATAATTTTACTTGTACAATATTGTTTGAATTTGATTTTTAATTTGATCTTACTGAGCCATGGCTCTTTCTAAGTGAAGCATGTCCTCAAGTATTTTATAGCATCACGCATGGCTAGATGGGTCACTGCAGTACACTGCAGCATTGTATAAAAGGACACAAAGTCCCCTTTACAGTACACCACATGTCCACGTCCCACCCAATTTATTAGTCCAACTGCGACTGTGCACAAACAAAAGATTTTTTGAAATGTCAAAAGTTCAACCGATAAACAGCTCACATGATTTTTTTGACCACTATCTGTGTATGATTTTTGTTTTTCAGATAAAGTCTTAATTGCACAATTTATTTTTTAAATTGATTGCCATTTATTCGTATTAACTGATTTTATAATTTTATTTATTATATGGCCGCGTTTCTTGTAGCCTTGTAATCGGAAATAAGACCATTTTATTATTTACCCTCCCAGTTTGTCAATATTGTTTTTCTTTTGCTATCATCAAATTAACACAATACTGCCAGATCAAAGGATACATATCTACCTTTAGATCAACTTGAAATATGAAAGAAGAAAACCTTTAGTGTGGAAAGCTTCCCATTATTTCTTTGTGCGAGCATAATATATAGGAACTTTGTAACCTGGTTGTTATAATTTGAAAACATTGTACTACCGAAATCACTCGACTGTTAGCACAGCCAAAATAACGATCGATCGAGTTTTCGAATTTCGGTTAACTCACATGACCATTTGGAGCTCTCCAAATGGTCACGTGAGTTAAACCGAAATTCAAAAACGCAGTCAATTGTTATTTTGGCGGTGCTAACAGTCGAGTGATTTCGGTAGTGTGATGTGACTATAAAGTAGGCCCTTCACCAAGGGTGGTTCGAAGGTTCGAATGATCAGCATGCTTCATCAAAAGCATCTTACTGAACTACATAATGGAATACAGTACTGCTTAGAAGTTTTAGGACTTTTTTTTGCATATAGTTGGCATGGAGTCTGAGTGTAGTCGGTGTGTAGTACACTCAAACTAAACTCAGAGTACATGCCAACTAAACACTTTTAATTAGTTATTGGGGTGAGATGGGAAGATGATGTGAGAGGGGGATATTATTTTTGAGGCATTGTTAAATTCCTGTGTTAAACTTTTGAGCCGCAGATGTCATGTGCCATGTGTGACCTGAGTCTTCCACTCCTAAAGGCATCTGCAGTCCTGTTCCATTTCCAAAACCATCTCGCTATTACTCAAGTTTTAATTTGGTATATATATAGATGACAAGTAGTGGTCCTCCGACAAATAGTGGTCCTCTGACAAATGTGGGACAATGTCAAAGCCAAAACATTATGCATGACCACTAATTCTGTGCACAACCATCAGATTATAATGCAAATGGGATATCTTTACAAAATGATATTATCAAAGCTGGTGTGTTTAGCAAAAGGGGTTTTGTACGATTGAATTGTCTCTCATGAGCAACGAATAACGTTCATGAATTGTGCTAGAAAATAAACATAGAAGAGTGGTCGTCCACCAACATTGTGATCAGTCTGTCTGTTCTAGAGACTAGAACGAAAAAGCAGAAGTGCTACTCGATCAATGGAATAATCCTGAATACTTTATATAGACATCGCATGACCATGATATGCTGGGCGAAAAATCCTTTACTCTGTCATATTTACTGTGCAATGATTTTATTAATATATTTATTTGATTGTAGTGCTTTTTTGGCTTCTCAGAAAAAAAGTGCCTATATAAATACACTATATTATCTATATCTTATTATCATTTTCAAGAATCGCCCACACGGCAGGTGTTGTGTAATGACACACAAAGTCCCCTTAACATGCGAGTTATATTCTTGAAAACGTTCAACCACACTGGGACATATGTGAAAATGTTCTTTCCGATCAATCTTCTACATAGAAATTCGTTAATAATATGATACTACTGTTACAACTGTTACAACTTGCCCAGCATTGAATTACAAATCATTACTTGTACATGCAACTCCGTTAATTTTCCATTCTGGCAACAACTGTGTATGTTTGTTCAAGCCTGCATTAATAATTCATGAGCAATTGCATCCACCCGAGTTGGTTAATCGGTCAATGCATGGATTATATACCCTGAGACAGACAGCTGAGACTCAAACATCGTGTCTGTCTCAGTGATTCAGTGATACTGCTGTTGTGGGATTCTGACTGCTTTTTAGGCAGGGACTTCAAAGAGTACTTGTATGGCAGGTTTCGTGAAGTAGTCATGCGGGCACAGTCTTCAAACCATGTCTTATAAGTTATGGAACCGGTCAAAGATTATATATGG
>JAUJYZ010000833.1:0-18102 GCA_033675265.1 Actinostola sp. cb2023 | reverse complement strand
GTATCAACATTATTTTCTATTTAAAAACCACGGTTTTTCATCTCCATTCATTAATTCACGACCTGCTGCCGGTAGCACCGTATGACAGAAGATCTAAAATCCATCAGGATGACATGAGTGAATAAATACAGCGAATACAGGAACTCATTGACACTTCAAAAAGGGAAAACTCTGACATACCATCTGGGTCAGTCCAAAAAGTTTATTTCTAAAATTATTTAAAAAAACACGGTATTAGTCTGGAAAGCGTGACGGAATAAGTCAGTGGTGCAATAGCCATGGTTTAGTCGATGTAATGGTCACGGGTAAACTCCTTTTTACGCCGTCAGTAGTCAAGTACCTATTCACTAGATTTGTTACATGGAAAAACGCCGATAAAATCAGTACACTCTTTTGATCCATGTATAGTTTTGTTTACCAAATACTTCGAAATTAGAGGTAGCTCTCCATACACTTAGTAGGGGTCACGTCAGTTTATCACAAGCTTTTAGTCTGAAAAGTGCAGTTTATATAGAGTTGTCAAAAACAAACTGCACGCCCCAAAATTCCTTTTATTCAAAATTGCACGGCTAAAAATTGATCCAACTTTTTTCCGATTTTATTCTGAAGATAGCGAGAAATATTCCTGAGCCACGTTTGTTTCGTGTACGTGGGTTGCAATGCACAGGGCGTTTCACTGCACTAATTTCTTCCAATATATAGCAGTTTCGATGGATCGTTGAAAATCTCACGGTGTAGTAGAGTGTAGGGATGTGGTCAAAAACCTGCGGAAAGTGACCTTATGGGCCATACCCCCTAAGCATATTTCGATTACCTTGCCGCAAGAAACGATTTCACAAACTCATCAAATGAAATTACGAGTTCTTACTAAGCCACATACATCTGTAGAAATACATTTTCAGACAGAATTGCAAGGCAAATCATATTCTCTACTATAGGATATTTGCTTATTTAACTTGAAGCAGTATTAATGAACAACTCAACCGTGGCTCGAGCCGAAAAAGCCTTCGGTGATTCCGAACATTGAACAAGACGAGCGTATTAGACATACTTCGTTCAAAAGTTTTTTTTCTCACAAGACATCATAACCTTCGTGAAGTTTGTATAATTTGTATACACCTACTAGTTTCAAAAAAAAGGTTGTTGATCAAGACATTAGGTCATTCCAAGATCGAACTGCATTATGGTAACAGCTTGAATGTCGTTGTTGACAGAGAAAATTCGATTCAAAATTAAATTTGTCTTGGCCTGTTTGAATTCAAATAGTTACGATATCATACAGCTTTTCATACAGGAAGTGGCAATTTTTGGCTATTCAAGCTGTTACCATAATGCAGTTCGGTCTTGGAATGACCTATAATCCTCGACAACGTTTATTGAAATAAGTACGTTAAATCCACGTAGAATTCTTGCTCTGTGCATTAGTGTAATGTCGCCAGCGTCCCAACCGAACTCTTATCCGGTATAGACGAAATCGGCCATTTAAATATCGATCTGCTAACAGCCTTAGTGAGCGAGTATGAACATTTGTGTATCCTGAATCAGTCCTCGCAATAACTTGTTCCTATGTACTGCGCACTTCGTAAAGCATAATAATAATAATAAGAAGAAGAAGAAGAAGAAGAAGAAGAAGAAGAAGAAGAAGAAGTATAAGTAATCATACGGTTTCGAGTTCAATTATTAATTATCAATAAATTAATCGACACTACAAACACAACAAATCCCTACATACTGATTATAGCAACAAAAACAGTAACAAGTACAAAGGCTGTTCATCGTTTTTTTTAGAAAGTTGAAACGAGTACATAACTCTGATTTTCTATTCCCCGAAAAGCTCAAAAGTTTGATCCTCAGTTTTTCAACTGAGTTCATTCAAGAACTCAGAACTCAGAGAGAAATTCAAACTAAACTTACTGTAAATCAGTGAATATCCATGATTACTTTCCTGACCACTCAAACCAAAGTCGAATACTTATTATTTTTTTGAAGTTTGAAGTACCTTTCGCTTACAAGAGCCAACAAAGTTCTTCATTTATCACGTAGTTTTCCTTTCTAGTCAAGGCTCCCCCGTCGACTTTCATGTCGAGTCTATAAAATGTTTAAAAATGTTGTTTTTTGGTGCTTGCTAACTCCAGAATAACAGGCAGCGGGTCCTTCTTTCACATTCTTTTCTGCCTTTTGTAATGTATAAACTTGATTTTTAGATATTTTTGGTAGCGTTTTGGATCCCTTTTCGGGAAACCATCCGCCATCTTGAATTTTTGGATTTCTGTGAATTTTCTGTTGACATGGAAAACCACTGCAATGTGATTGGCTAATATCATTTTCTATTGTATTTTAGCCAATGAAAATCGAGAATTTGCGTTTGTAATTGCACTGAATTACATTTTTTGCACTGAATTACACATTTTGCACTGTGCAATTACATTTGAATTGCTATGGCTCTCAGCCCAATCAGCATCGAGTAATTTTTTCATGTATGTGATTATAATAATAATATAATTATTATAATAATTTTAATTTTAGTAAGTAAGTAAGTAGCGTAAGTAAGTAAATACAGACCAAAAACACTTCACCTTTTTACATATCCCGAGTTTCCACGGCTTCGTTAATTCACTATTCCAGCCTTAATAAAACTCTCATTCAAGTTGTTTTATTTTATTTATTTAAAAGCATTTTGTAGCAAATACAAGAGATAGTGATTTTAAGGATTTCAACTGAAGCTATCATTACTAAGATACTTTGATAATGCATAGCTTTCCAATGTTATTCATTTATCCATATATTGTTAATATTGTTTTTCGGATTCGGATATATCAACACATCCGTCCTACGCTGACTTTATTTTACAAGTTGCAGTTATTATTACATCATAGGTAATGCAGTTGAATAATGTTCAACTTCTGGAATCCTCTCGTGTCAAGTTATGGTTTTTTCATATACATCATTTAGGATAAGGAGCATCTTTAGGTCTCTAGCCATCACTGACATTTTCACTTAGGTGATCAATGTATCTTTTACAGCATTGCGTAAGTCCTTCATTCGCCACATATAAAAATATTGGATTTACAATTGAATACAAACCCACAAATACTCCGTTATACTGTAAAAAATACCCGAGCTATATTTTCTAGGTACATCAACAAAAAGGGTTTTGGATGAGAAAGAAAACAAAATAGTGGCAAAATAAACCGACAAGTTTAAA
Organism: Actinostola sp. cb2023; assembly: GCA_033675265.1. NCBI lineage: Eukaryota > Metazoa > Cnidaria > Anthozoa > Actiniaria > Actinostolidae > Actinostola > Actinostola sp. cb2023. The sequence continues at coordinate 14,897 of JAUJYZ010000833.1, read as the reverse complement.
AAACAATATCATGAGCATATAAGTGTTGAGAGAATGTCGGTACTTTGGGATGTTAAAAACTCAGATGTGCTTGGCTGCTAGTTGTTGGAGGATTTGAACCTTGTGAGACTTGGACTAATATCTTCTTTCAGCGAGTAATAAGACAGTACAAATGTGACAACCATTGTCAGGGAAAAAAAACAAAATCACTAGTGCTATCATAACTCGCAGAGCATGTACTCCACCTATTGTGAAGCCACTGGCCACAGCAAAGGCACTAATTACCCACGAAAACACGAGGAGAGAAATTGTCCTTCTTTTTGTCACAATAGTTTTGTATTTTTCCAGTGTTTTCACGGCAAGACATCTATCCACGCCCATGGCTGACAGAGTAAACATTGTAACTAAAAGCAAAACGTATATCACTCTCGTCATGACAACCCAACAAATGCAAAACATATCTTGTTGAAGGCCGATATGTAGTAAAAGGCAGCTGCAGGTAGAACAACGAAACCAAGGCAAAGATCGTTGAAAGAAAGCGAACACAGTAAAATTCTGGAAGGTGTTTGCAGAAAACGAGTTTTATAGATTGTGACGATGACAAGAAGATTGAGAATGATCGTTGGAATGGATGTCGTAAGATAGAGGACAATTAATGGTGTGAATAACTCAGGAGTGAATTCTGTGATGTTAGAATCCATGGTGTTGCAGATTTCTAAAATCATTGTAGAAGACGTTAATTCTTTATCAGCTACGAACCCACCGTTTGATCTACACCCAAATGACTTCACCGGGCTTGTGAACATCAAATACAAGCCTTTCTTATAAAACCTTAAACGTCCAATCATCGTATCCATGAATCAAGTGTCCACTTGGAAAGTGAGCTTTTGCTTATTACTGAATGGACGTGAATTCTCGGTTCGTTTTAACGCATGCGCTTTGTACTTGTAGGTCAATCTACAGACACTACAAATACATCAAAACTCAATGTTAGTCAAAGATTCTTGACGTCCACAAAGAAATAATACGCCAAATTGCGTGCAACGTCCCATCATCGTATCCATGAATCAAGTGTCTAACCTATTTTAATCTTCAAATTTTCAATTAAAACTTGATCCTCTTCATCGAGTGAAGTATACTAATAGTCCATTTCCGAGTTCCTTTTATCTCTGTTTCAAAACGAGTCTACGTGCGAAACCTTTCTTATGAAAATGACTTTCCTTTTTCATGTAAATAAAACTCATTTTCATATGAAAGGTTTCGCACGTAGGCTCGGCGTTTTGAAACAGAGATAAAAGGAACTCGGAAATGGACTATTGATGTGCTAAGGATTTCACATGCTTCCTGGGCGGTTCTTTGTTTGGTTTATTTTCATTGTGTGCCGGTGCGAGTAATGTGCATGGAGTATTCAATATGTTTTGTAGTGTGCGATTGACCAAGTTGTCGGATTAGAATTTTCAATTGAAAAGGAACTTCTGGTACATCTAGGAAGAAATGAAGAAAGAATATTTAATATTGGCCCATATCTGCCTGCAGGATAGGTTATAGCATGGTGATGATTCTAACTTTTAATTTAGTTATCTATATACCACTTGTTATTCTTGCTATTGCAGTAGTGGTAACGAAAATCCACAAACACAATAGTTTACTTTCCAGTACTCTGCCATTCTGATGTCGTTCAATTCAACAATCACTGAAATCCTTTGCTTTACATGTGGCGTATGAACGACCTTCGTAATGCTGTCAAAGCCCGATTGCTTCAACTCGAACAATGGCTAAAATGTAGTGGGTAAAATGTCCTTTCGCTGCAAGACTATAAATATCGTTGGCTATCGACTACTGGCACAGTAAAATTCAAATTGAAGACATTACATCAAAAAACACTGCCAGAAACGATTGCGAATCAAAAAAAAAACTACTGATCTACGGTGAAAGAACTGCAAAGAACAATGTTCAATAACAACCTTCCACAAAATATCGATGTGAAAACAATCCAAACACCCACTGAAAAAACGTTCCTATAAAAATGAAAAAAAATAGGCAGTCTAGGACTGCATGTAGCTACTGCTGTGAAGCCAGTAATGAAACGAATAGACAATGAGTTGAGAAATGATCAAGAGAAAAAATAGATAAAGGAGAGAAATGAAGGAAATTATGGAGAAAACAATGTAATGTGAAAAGAAGATGTTGTGAATGGTGTAACAAAACAAACGTTTGATAAAGAGTGAGATTTCAAGTGTTCACAAGTACGAAGAAAATACTACGAAAATAAATGTCATTCAAAGTTTAATCAACAAGAACATTTGGCAATCTCAACAATCAAACTTCTACGTATTTTCGGTAATATTCTAGTAACCGCTTCCCAAAGAGGCAAAATAATATGTTCCACAAAGGTTATTTGACCCAGATCGTTTGTCTGTTGGAAATTCTAAGCAAATTGTCAAAAAACCTGAGCAATTATTTACGAGAAAAACACACTGCTGGACACATTGCTTGAAAGCTGTCCTTGATTACTTCCAAATATCGTTGTCCGCACCGAAAGCAACAAGCTGACGACCGCAAAGGACTTTGGGAATCTCCTAATTAATTAATTTATCCGTGGTATTTGAGAAGTTATCCCTACGGACGTTGAATAGCAATCATTTGGAACTATTCGGCAATTTGAAAATGCATGTTGTCAAAATGTCTACGGATGAATAAATGAATAAGGAGAAAGTCCCAAAGCTCCTTTGCGGTCGTAAGCTTGTTGCTTGTTGCTTTTGGCCCGGACAACGATTTTTGGAATAGGTATATATATACAATCTGAAGGGTACCAATTTGTCCTCAAAATTAATTTTCATCAGTTTCGGCCGAGGGTTTCAGTGTCTAATTCATTTCAGCTAAAATACCCAGATCATTCTTTATAACTACTGTCATAAATGGACTGATTAGTTGAAAAATTAATAGCATCGAGAGCACTGCCTCGATCCTTCTGAATATGCAAAAAAAAAAAAAATTATATTTCGTTTCTGTTAGTTTAGTGAAATGTTTAGTATTCACAAGAATGAAAAGCAAATGAACAATAATCCAGAGAGCCACCGGTTATCTCGGTTTTACTTTCAGTTTTATCGATGATAGATATATTTATAGTTTAGCAGCTCGGTCGACGCTAGAATCATTTTTACGGTGCTCTCACATTCCAACCGAAACGCTTTTGGAGCCCTATATTTTCGTTGGTGCTAATTATCAAACTACGGGATTTTTATAAAAAAAATTAAAAAAAAAGAAGAAGAAAAAAAAACTACCGGATGAAAAACACGGTTCTTCACACTTGAACCATGCTCAACAACGTATAGACACAATCGTTGTCCAAATTGTTGGCATAAGGTGTATAATTTGCAATTGGTTTGATATTGCAGGGCCAAATGAAGTTCTGTCAATTCAGTCAGTATAGTAACGGTACTGTTACCTACTAATATCTTGCTCACGGGCCGATTGACTTGATATTGAATTTGTCCCGGGGGGGAGGGGGTGCTATGGGCGTTTTTCGTCAGGATTGGCCTCGGACACCTCAAAGACCTCAAAGACCTCAAAATCCTGAATCTATTCCAGACTTAAAATGCGATTCCCCATATTCTAAACCCAGACCCCACTTTGAGCTCGAAAATACTGTAAGTCGCAAACTGAGAGTATGAGAACGCTGGTGTAATTGGGCGTGTTATTGCGAAATCCAAACCAAGAAAGGTACTACCCTATCCCACTGACTAAAAGAGCAAACACGATACTCTACCCCAGACCTGAGGTGCTCAAAAAAACCACTGATCCCGCGCGATACATACCCCCCGGTACATTTGTGTGTTGTAAGGAAATACGAAATATTCAATGTTTTCATGCATGGTGTTAAAGTCTTATTCCACTCACCTTATCAAAGATATCAGAGGTGGGATCATATGGATCATGGGAGTTTTGTATTTTCAGTCATAATAATAACCTGATGAATCAAAACGCAAGTGGCATATGAAATGAGTTGGCTTGTCTATGTACTCCGAATTAATAATTATATTTATTTGGACACGTGACAATCAGAGAATTCAGAACAATTGCAAATCGACTGATAAATCCCCCATGATTCTTTGAGGTCCGGGCCCGTCTACAGGTGTCAAACCTTGGCGCGCGCGACTCAATACATTACGAAAAAGTGTTAGGTTATATTTTTCGACTAACTATCGTTATATCCTAATCACTCTGCAGTAACTATCCAACGAAGTTTCCCTCCTGCATGAGCGAACAATTTTTGTTCGTGACAAAAAACTGTACCTCAGTACTATTGCAAGAGCATTGTCAGTGGAGTGCTTTATTAAAAAAAGATATCGACACCTATCCTTGGGAAAACAAATGTTGAAAGAAGAGAAGAAATATTGTTCTTATTTTCCCGATATTTGATGGTGGAGTTACAGTACTAAGGTTTCCGTATGTGGTATTTACTGCATCGGGTTCCTACGATTTTAAAATTTTGGAAACAGGGGGAAACGATTCTCGAGCTCTTCACGTGATGCTCGAGAAGCGCTATTACAACACAAAAGCAGAAGCCAATACTCAAGCGTAAAAAAGACTCAGAAAATATACTGAGCCCCACTGAAAACAGTGGCACCAAAAAACACTATTTCAACACTTAACTGTATTCCAACGCAGGAAGGAAAGAACTCTTTAGTTTGAACTGTTTTGACCTCTTTATTGATTAGTTTTTTGGTAAACTTAAATGTTTAATCTCGACTGAGTAAACTTCAAATTTGAATGTAAATATTCACCAGTATATTTTGTAAATAAAATTTGTTATACACCTCAAACTTTGGTAATTGCTTGGAACTATTTCATTTTCTGTTATTTGAGTAAAAGCGGCAAATTGATTTTCAAAAGATGCGCGCAATTTTGAAATAATTAGGTCACAGTTCTACTGAGTTCATATATACCAGAGCTCAAGCAATGTATAAAACACTAATGCGATTAGATATATATCTTTGAATATTTCTCATGCTATGAGGCGGATTTAACAATAAAAACATGACAAAATGTTGGTTTTCAACAAGACGTTTATTTAACCACTGCAAAGTAAGAAATTACAATGCGTTGATCAAGCCGCTATATTTCAATTTATTTCATAGCAGTTATATTATAACTTGTTACACAGGGTTCGCATTGTGTTCTAGAATAGGCTGTTTGTAGAAGAGTTTATTCAGCAAGAACTTTCGTTGATGTATTGCTGCCCTCTGTTGCTTCTTCCCATCCAAAGCCTTCTGTGTCCATAAGATTCTGTTTTGTTTCCATTACTTTTCGATATTCAGCATTTTTAGTCCATGCATCCATTTGAGATATTCAAATAAAACAGCTCGTAGCTCTTTTCTGTATGTCGGTACCAAGTCGTTACTGGCTTTTGATTTTAGCAGTTTCTGCCGTTTCGCCAGCTTGTTCATAATGATCAACTAAATGTTGCCATTTGTTCTCATGGCGTTCTATTGCTTCTATCTGAATCCGTTGCCACACACTTTCTTCAAACGGCTCCATCATTACTGTCGTTTGAAGACTCCGATGTTGTTGTGGTCCTGTGACTGACTTCCAACTGAACCTTCACTTCCCTGAGTACTATCTAAACTGGATTCTTCATCCGGTAATGAAGGAAAGCTAGTTTCTGGCACAGATTAAGTAAGAGCATGTTATTATACCTTTATAACAGGCATTGTGTTCCATAGGCTGTCTACAAGATATGCACCATGGTGATGTACTTCACTGCTACATTTGGTAGGCCTTAGATGATGCTAATAAATGTATTGTACATTTATTAGAGTTCAAAAACTGAAATAAAAATGGGGGTCACCGTCTTCGTTTTTGAATTACACGCCGAGCAAAACTGATAATTTAACATAGCCATGCTATTACTTATAATGATCGTGTCAAATGCATGAACACATCAAAATTAAATGAAACCGTTCTTCAAAGACCTTCAAATCCTATGAAATTTTATCTGACATTGAATCTATTTATAGTAAACATAATTGATTAAATTTTTATATTCAATACTGAACTGCTAATCCGAAGTATTTGTGAAGGTTTTAATCCGCGCGTTGCCGGCGTCGGATTTTGGTGCTCCTCACTCCTCACACAAAAAAGTTAGCCAAGAGAAGTAGAACAACTCTAACCCTACCATTTCCCTAAACCTAACCAACTAAGCCACGAAGGCAATTCGGTTGGTTGCAACCCTTTATTTGTTATATTTAAACAATGTGTAATTAGCATCTCCAAAACTCATTATAATATATGACTGCCGGCCATTTAGTCAAACGAGGACCTTGCCGGGACCGGCTACCGGTCATGCTCGAGGAGGATCCAGTGGTTTTTGACCGCGCTCCGAAGTCACCGGCCGAAACAACCCGCTGGATAAATTACCTGCTAGTACGCGTACGAGTTCTGGGGCGTGATACGCTCTCAAGCGGATTTAGTATAGCTCGCATTTCAGACCCTAAAGAAATGTCAAAAATGAAGTGATAACTGAAGTCCAGATTGTTCATAATGATATATACGCTGAAAACTCTGTATTCCGTACTCGTGGTGCGTATTCTTTCAGTTGGCGGTACTTGTAGCTTCAAATCGTTTCTGGCAACACATTTACCAGCGCTAAGGATCGGATATCACTAGCAAAAATATCAAGCTTTTGCCATATCCTGTCGGTAGCTGTGCAAATACATATCATCCTTTTTTTTTAAACGATAATTAAACGCTTCGAGAACCATGAAGGTCCATGAACTGTTCTGGCTTTAGGAAATCGATCCCGGGGAAAAACTAGAGTACGTGATCGATCGCATCACACAAATGCATTTCTTTAAAACATCCGTCAACATGAACGCTATCTTTGAAAATTATGGTCGAGTTTTGATTGGCCCTCTTTTTTTTACCCTCAACAAGACGCTCAATGAGCGTTCACTCGGGCATTGTGAAAAGGAAAATGTCAGTTGTTCGAGGAAGTACTTGAAAATGAATGCCAGTTGGTTGAAGAACAAGGACAATGTCAGCTGCGCGAGGAGAGACCTGACAATGACTGACAGTTGCGTGACGAGGGAGACTATGTATATACATGTATGTGTCGAGTTCATTTGATTTGCCTTTGAGTTCATTTGATTACCTTTTGACTTTGAGTTCAATTGATTTGATTTTGATGAGTTTGTGTAAAGGCCCCCTCTCTAGCTTCAGATCCCGAAACGTCGAGTTTGGAATCGAGTTCGGGTTCGAGTTACGGTTCGAACGTCGAATAAAACAAGGACATCTTCTTCAATACAATATAATTTCTCTGACGTCATGACAATCAGTGACAGTTGAGTGACGAGGGAGACTATTAGTCCGGTGAGTACGAACATGATACGTCTTGAGGTTGCATAGGTCAGATGGTTCCGATAACGGCCTCGCGTTTGTTTTTTTTTAAATATATTTTAAGCGAGCTTCTAGTCCTTTACCCACTTCTAGTCATTGAACGATGAACTAGAATCCTGACCTTTTAATAGCTTGAAGATCTACAGCTGCTTTCAAAACTAAGATTCATAATCTACTTGAGTCCTGTGTCTCCTTTATCTTTTCAAATCTGCGGAGTAATCTTGAAACTCCGGATACGATTAAATACGTCGCATACTTTCGTCATTCTTTAACCGACTAAAAAAAACTACGACTACTACTACCGAAAAACGCATTTTCTAACTCGGGCGGCCTGCGGCCTGGGCCCGAGTAAAAAGAGGGCCAATCAAAATCAAGATTCGTATCACGCCACAGAACTCGTACTAGCTGGTAATTTATCCAGCGGGTTGTTTCGGCCGGTGACTTCGGAGCGCGGACAAAAACCGCTGGATCCTCGAGCTGGCTACCGGTGTGACATTATAAAGCGTCTCCCCATTATTTTAAAAACGTCTTTTTGTAATCGACTGGCTATTCCAGAGCAGTTATTTAGTGGGCCTAGGATCCGACTGTTCCCTCCCTACTAAGCTGATAAGGTGTAAGCCCGGATGGGGCCGAAATCTTCATCCTATACGTAGAATACGGTGACTCAGCATAATGTCTGGGAGTATATGGGCCTGTTTTGGATAAATTACCGGCATTCATCTCTTTTGAACCTGCATGGGGGGTCTAGGGTTCGAGTCCCAGCTGTGACACTTTTTTTTTCAGTCATTGGTTTTGTTTTGTTATTGTTTTATTTGTTTGTTTGTTTGTTTTCTTTTTTGGAATTGTTTACATATTTCTTCTTTTTTTGTCAAAACAATTGCAAAAAAGCATATTGATAAGCTTTCACCTCTTCTCTGAGCCCCAGCTAGGTCCAGTTAAATAATTTAATTATTTAACGTTGCTTTCTTTTGAGTAATTCATAACGTAAATTGCCTGAAAGATGTGTGTAGATCCGGCTTTAGGCCCCGTCCACACTACTCCGTGTTCGTTTGAAAACGCATCGTTTTTATATTGTTCTATATCCTCAAGGGAATCGAAAACAATCAGCTCATTAGCAGAAACAATAGGAAAACGCAGGTTAGCGTTTTAGTGTGGACGGGGTCTCGAAGTATCATGCAAATCTTCTCTGGGAGTACTACACCCCCGGGAGTGTGGTACTTCCAGAGAAACTGAAAATGACCCCTAGAAAGCACCCGAGTCTCTTCCAAGTGGGCGTGGCATGAAATAGAGGGTCAAGCCAAGACCGAAGTGCATGCTGGTCTTGTGTTGGCAAATTATTCAAATCAAACCTATTTTCTATGGAACGAAGTGTGATATGCAAACAAGCATGTGAAAATGTTCACATTTTGTAATTAGTCCTTATAGAAACAATTGTGATTTAAATAATTGCCAACACAAAACCAGCATTCACTTCGGTCTTGGCTTGACGCTTGTTGCTTTGAACGCGACAACGTTATTTGAAATAGGTGTATATCGAATAAAGATTGATAGATTGTGCGTAAAAACGTTGATAAATGAAAACGATGATTTATCAATCTTTCAATAATTATCGACATGTACCAGGCATCCGACAGAATTTGCCAGCGGTCACGCAACGCTCTCCAAACACGACTGCGAGCTAGGATACCACAGGAAACCCAAGCTCTGTAGATCAATCAAGCGAAACCATATTGTAAACATTCGTACTCAGGTCGATATTTCAGGTAAATTACAGCTTCAATTCTTTAACATTCCTGAACATGAATGACGGTTCAGTATCTACAGATTTCTTTTAATGTTCTTTATCATTTGCTCAGCTGATTTTCTTTTATCGACCAGAAATCAAGAGTTTGTGATGATCGTTACAGCGTTACAGTAACGATCAAGATCAAAGGTCGTCACGCCGTCGAATCCATACAAAAATATTGTCGTAAGCTCAAATTATTTCGCCTATTGTATTATCTAGAGTTCTTATATCCAACTTCTAATAATTCCTTGCAATTTAACGTCTAAAATGAGTAAAACTTGGACCTGGCCCGTGCTGCCCACAAACCGGAAGTCGCCTGGTCGTTAAAATCAACCTGACTTCAAGCAAGTTTTTCTCAAGCGCAACGGCCAGGCCGACAAATATTTTTCTATGAGCTTAAAGACTAACTTTAATGTACTCGATAGAGGGTCTTTAGTATTTTTGATCTGGTGCCACATTCGAGAAATGATCGGTTTAAAATCAGCCCTTACGATATTTCAAATTCAGTGAGGGCTATTCAAAAATTGCTGCAAAATTAGCATTTAATAATATTTCGAATCTAACCTCTTGAGTCTCTTGAATAAACATGTTTCTTAATATTTATTTTTAGGTCCGATTTAGAAGTTTCTGGACGGCGGAACTTCGGATGTCGATATTTCAAGAAAATTAAATAGCAAAAATAAAATAAAAATAGTTTCATAGTTAACTAGCTTCCATTAACTCATAAACCAAAAATTAGAGGAAAATATTTTTTCTCGCCGAAGCATTGGTCGTTTCTAAGGCGCACAGCCACTTAATCTTGGGTCTAAAACCCCAAATGACTACTAAAAACGACCAAAACTCACTGAAAACTAGTGAAATCCAACCAAATCGGCGCTACGGGATCCCTGTGATCCTGGGATCAAGGTTGGGGGCCTACCCGCATATTTTCAGGGCTCTCAAGTACTTCCAGTGACCAATTTGCAGTCGTCCATGTTTTATAGAGCCGTTTCGACCGAGTTAATAACTCAAGGCTGTTTATTTCCCTTCTCAATATTTGATCTTTTACTACAATGGAAGCCGGTGAAAGTCATGTTAATTTCTAAGATTCACCATGCAATAAAAACTGTTTTTTAACAAACTTAGAGACGCACGAGTAAATAAAATATTCTTAAAAATAATATGGATATATGGGGATATTTAGAGAAATTGTTGAGATATTTAGGAATTTTTGGGGGGATATTTAGAGATTTTTTCGAGAAATTCCGGAAACATATTTAGACCATTTTTCGAGATATTTGTGTCAAGGCCTACGCGGCCGCGTCACGTTATTTTGGCGGGAAGTCCCTTGAAAAAGTAAACAAGGTAAATAATTTAAGATTTTGTTTTTTTTGTCAACCTAACCTTATAAGTCATTTAATTTTGAAACAAATAAGTCTTATGTCCAGTTGTGACTTTTGTGGAGTAGTTGTAGAAGGAAAGGAGATCAGGGCTATGGACGGAAAAATAAATTGTCCACAATGTCGCTGGAAACATCAACAGTGTCGAGTTAAAGGTTGTAAAACGCCACCATCCAAGACAAATCTCAGGACTCTTCCTGGAAGATTACTTAAATCCACAGAGGCTGTTAGGAGGAAGATCCTTTCTCAGTTTGAAATAACTCTGAATGCAAAGTGCTGCAAGTCATGTTTTAATAAGTTACAGAGCCATAGCAGAATTCCCTCCTCTTGTCAATACAAATAATTCAGAAGTCAAGAAAGGTAGACCTACTGTCAATTATAATGATGTCTCAAGTAGAAACAGGAAAATAATTGAGAAGAAAGTTACATAAGTCTTTAATCAAATTGCAAGAAAACTATGATGATCTGTTCGGAGGGTGTGGTGAGCAAATGCTCAACACCACATTAAGTGATCACATCCTAACACAAAGTGTACAAACAGCCAATCTGGTAAAGGGTGAAAATAATATTTTCATTGCAAAACTGGATGATAAAAAGGTCTTTTTTTTCTGAAATATCCCATTTTTAACCTTGAATTATTCCCTCCTTGCCCTTATTCCTTTTTAAAGCCTGGTCCTCACGAGCGACATAAGCACATGCAACATACACAGGTCTACTCAGTAATGCATAGCTCAATAACGGTGCTTGTCTTTTGTCACACCTATTGCATAAATGGTGTCCTGAGTCTGTGTATGTTGCTTGTGCTTATGTCGCTAGTGAGTTCCAGGCTTAATGTAACTTTTGGTCAGTAAGCCCTTACATGTACATGGAGTAGTGACGTGGCTTACGTAAAGCTATTAGAGTAAAGTCAATACATCTGCTAAATAAGTACTGTTCAGTACTCGCTGTATAGTTTTACAACTTTATTTTGATTTATCATCAATGCTCTAAGGTGTGTACTCTTGCTTTATGTATTCAATTCATCTTTATTTTTTTTAGATTGCATTTTCCTCGTTCCTTCTACAAAATCGCTCTACAAAAGTTAACCACGTGAAAATAACGGCTGAAGGCCGGGATTGCAAGACCAACGACAACAGGAGACTATTTTTGTCGATTTTATTGATTGATTCAGCGATTGTCGAATACAGAAGGACATTTTTACGAATTCGAATGCAGCTTATATATTTTTAAATTATCGATTTTTAAAAGCTGCTTTGTTTATTTAACAGTACCTTGAGGCTGTTTAATGTACATTTGTTTATTTAACAGTACCCTGAGGCGGGACAAAAAAGAATTTTGGCAGTAAATATGGTTTTTGCATACTAATGAGCAAATTTGGACAGAATTGAGTGCTGGATAAAGGGTTTAAGTGGGGTATTAAGAAACACTGAGGACACGGTCCTACTTAAATAAAGGTGGAGGTGGGCTTTACAGAGGAAAAACAAAAAATAAATGAATATAAGAGAATATTGGAAAAAGTGAATTTATGCAGTTTTTGCATACTAATGAGCAAATATGGACAAAATCAAGTGGCAGATAAAGAGGTTAAGAGTATTGACAAATACTGAGGACGCAGTCCTGCTTAGATAAAGGGGGAGGTGGTTTTGGGAAGAAAAAAACGGAAAATTAACGAATATTAGAGAAAATTAGAGAAAAAAATTAATTTATGCAGTTTTGGAAATTGAAAATTTTGGAAAATAAATCGTATAATATGAAATGGAATAAGAAGTAAATAAAGTAATAGGAAGTACAAGTTGTAAAGAGTGTAAATAAGTAAAAGTATGAGGTTTAGAGTTTCGAGTATAATGTAGAAAAATTGTGTAACTGGGTTAGTGCCCGTTTGTTTTAATCTTATTAAAGATTTTATTAAAAATAAAAAAAATAAAAATTAGACCTTTGCATGACCTGTGTCAGTTCTATATCACTGATATAGAACTGATGAATAAAACATTAGTGTTGTATCAGTGATACAGCATTAATGTTTTATTCATTAGGTCTGTATCACTGATACAGCACTGATGTTTTATTCATCAGTGTCTGTATCGGGGTATACATATCCATGCATGTGACCGATTCAACCAACCTGGTTGGATCAATTGCTCATGAATTTTTAATGAGGTTTAGAAGTACTATATGCAATATGAGCGGGCCGATCTGTATGGGATTTACAAACTCGAGCCGCAGGCGATTTACAGATGTCCTTCACGGTAGTGATTTCTATTGTATTTAACTCATGAATTCGATAATACTTGTTATTTTGTTTTTCAGGGTCGATACACAACATATCAGAGAAACAGCTGTCTATCATCAATATTGATCTCCATAAGAGAGTCGGCATGAAGAAACTCTCAAAGGCCATCAAGTAGTCTTCAGCAATCATGTATAGAATAGAATCATTATTTTCCCACTTCCTCTATATAATATGCTGGATCTCATCTTTGCATGTATTCCAGACTAACGAAACGTAGAAAATATTTAGTGTAATAGAGTAAAACCATATAGACTTACTATAAGTACACCTAAGTAGTATAACTATATATAAGTCTTGCTGCGCTACCATGGGTTCAGAACGCCTTCTCGCGTTACGGTTTTTCATTAATCAGAGGGTTTGTTGCTCTGGAACCGTTCGCACAGATAGGTGAAGAACAGTAAGGGGTTCTAGGACTCCCAGGGTATGATCCACTTGTGGAAAAATAGAGTACTTATTTGCGAAGACAGGTTGCGTTCAAAACGTTCGAATTCTCATGTGTTTTTTTGTGTGCAAATGTTTATCTACAGAAATTGAGCACTATCTCACAACTAACTCGGGTAGGTCATGCAAAGCAAACGCCCTGGTCGTATATAGAACGTGCATACAGCTTTTCTTCCTTCTTATCAAGTGAGCTAAAAACGTTGCAATTCATCTATTCACCCTGTACAGCAATGCATGGTAGATTCATAAACTCTCATTTATACATCTCTCTGAGGAGTGTGCTTTTAAAAATGGACATCCAGAATTTTACTGCAAAATCTTGAGAAGTTATAGTGAATTGAAATTACAAAGTTTTGTATCAGAATGCCATTTCAAAGAAGAACATAGGATTTCACATGGATTTTCTGAGGTTTTTCGTAATTTCACGGTGTAAAATATGCACTTTTTCCACCATGGATTTGCGAAAATCCTTAGTAAACCCATGTGAAACAGTCTTTGTATCTGTGTGACTTACGTACATGATTGGCTCCAGTAATTGTTTTCACTCTCACACTTTTTTACGCCAATGTTCATCTACAGAAGATAGGTGTTGTCTCACAACCGTCACATCTAGAACTGGTAGGTCAAACAGACGATACGTCATGGCATGCTGCATGTTGCTTATCATCGATTTAGTTTGATACACCTTCTATTGCGAAATCCATAATCAAATAGTTTGTCATTTAAAACGTAACAATACACCTATTCCAAAAATCGTCCCCGCCGAAAGCAACAAGCAAGAAGCTGACGACCGCAAAGGGCATTGGGACTTTCTCCTTATTCATTTATTCATCCCGCCGTAGACATTTTGACAACATGCATTTTCAAATGGCCGAATAGTTCCAAATGATTGCTATTCAACGCTCGTAGGGATAACTTTTCAAGTACAACGGATAAATTAATTAATTAGGAGATTCCCAAAGTCCTCTGCGGTCGTCAGCTTCTTGCTTGTTGTTTTCGGCCCGGACAACGATATTTGGAAGAGGTGTATAACAAGTCAGGATGTAATAGAGTCGTTACCGTATGAGTGGGACTGGGGGGAAGTAGGTACGGTACGGATCGTGCAGTGTCCAAGCATTCTGATTGGTTGAGCAATGATTTTGGCTCTACTAACTTTATCCTATTTCATTATGTAGAGTCTGAGTGACCGTCGGGTGATGACTCGACAGGTGGCGAACCCTGACCTTCATATTACTAAGCAGGAAAAGCGTCGATGACTTAACCGCCACAGATGCAGACATGCATCCCCCCAAGCGAAATAAATGTTTTCTCTAAGAGGCGTGAAGCGCCGTTGGACTAACGCAAGCCATTTGTGGTGCAACTGACAGAAGGACGTTCTGCGGAGTTCGTATGTATAATTGATAGCAGTCTGATGACCATCGACCTAAAACCTTAATAAGCCAATCGGGTAAGCCTGCAGAGCTTAATAGACTAAATGGCGACACTAATGAACAAATAAATACATATGATCCAACAAAATAAATATACATGCATGTATATACTATGTATCTATACTATGCTAATCTAAAATCGAAACAATATACTATATTAATCTAAATCCTAGAAACATAATTAAAATCAACTC